>JBAIZL010000001.1:224828007-224833007 GCA_036971475.1 Prosapia bicincta | reverse complement strand
AATGAAATTCTGTTAGTTTGACGTTGTCTTCTGGAGCGTCCTCCTTCAATAGGTTGAAGTGCGATATGAACCAACGTAGCACATTTTCAAGGCGATTGATTATTGGATCTAATATTGGTTTAAAGGAATAGTTAGTTTAGTCGGTCACAACTAGTACGACCCCCCCCCCCGTAGACAGGGTAGCTTACCTGAAATCCTTACTCTCAACCATGGTCTATGAATCTTCATTTTGCAAAGTGAAGATTCAATTAGTTATTAAATCACAGATACAGGATTCAATGACTGTACAATTTAGTTAACCCTTTTAGGCCCAAATCCTATTTCGACTCGGTGAATCCTAATGTTGCCTTTTCACGTTATCTGAGCTCCCTGCCTGTAACGAGTAGATAGATTCCTGGAATTTTGATATTAGGTAAGTCTATCATTGGCCCGAAAAATGCGTACAGCGAAATATGCGTACATGAGTAAACAATAGCAATTGACGAGGGAAAGTTGTAAACTTGATAAGCGAAAAAAGCATACAAACCAGACTCCAGTTGTCAACCCAGGTCATCTACCCCTAAACTATTTGCTAATAACTTTCAAGGTTTTGGATATTCCCAGTCAAAACGGGTCACAAAATGGTTTCCACTTTGTCAGTGATTACTTTGCGTTTAATTGATAGGCCCGATAAGGTGTTAAGTTCGATTTAATCGAAGACATTTATCAAAAGAGGCTAAAACTTCCGACTCCTATGCACATGACACTGGACTTACACTTAGAAGGAAAGAGAAGAAAAAGAAAGTATATTAAGCCTGACGAAAGAATTAAACAAAACAAAAAAACGGTAAAATATACCTAGAAAGTACAAACTAATGTTGTTTAATCTCTTTCCTACATTAAAAAAAATGGATTAGACTAGACCCAAGAAATCAGATTGTAAATTAAAATAAATTAGACAAGTTGAAATATAGATTAAAATTTTAAAAACTCTGTAAAATGAAAAAGAAATAAAAGAAAAAAGCTACCGAGGCTACAAGGTGATTTTAAATACATCAAAATGATAGCTCAACTTATTTTTATCGTTTTGCCAGTCCAAAGCCTGGAAAAGTGTGATGGCAATCATATATAATAGATAAAGTTTTAAAGGATTTCCAGCCACGAGAAACTAAGTGACATCATGTTTAGCTCAGAGATAAACTCATTTATATAGCTCAATGATTTTAAAAGATCCGTGTTCGCCTAAAAGCTGTACGCATTTTTCGCCTGTCACAATGTACTGTCGTCATAGCTTACCCTCGTTATCTGTCAAAACCTGATCCTGTACGCATCTTTCGCAATATTCCTGGTGTACACATATTTCGTTGTACGCATCTTTCGTTTATTCAGTCTATCTAGCACAGGTATCCTTCCCTTCACCTAACACCAAGCAGTCGTATCCTTCTGTAACCTCCCTAATAGTATCACAATACCAAACCTTCCACATACGATAGTAGTCTGATTGTTAGACTTAAAACATTACACTATTTTTCTTTCTTCCAAAAAAATTATAAGCGTTTTCATTACTCTCGTGATCTTCCAATGAAAAAGTGTAAGACGTTCCTATAAAAATTAATGTTCTTTTTCCTAATTTGACGCAGTCCCCAAGTCCTAAATGGGAAGAGTTAAACATGTATCGCGTATATTTGAATAACTCAAGCCTCTTTGAATTTTTAAAACACGAACCGTTTAGGTTCACTTTCTTAACGCCTGTGTTACGAAGCTATATGGCGAAGGCCAGCCATTGTTACGGTAATTCTCGCCTTGTTATTTTGGAAACAAAGATTTTTGTCTGGCGTGAATACACTGCAATCATCCCAGTTAGAATACAGACAAACTCGGAGCTGATTCTTAGCTTCATGTTACAAGTGTGTACATTCGCCTCTAAGCTGACGTTCCTTACTCTTGATGTAGTATTGTGTCTTTGCTTAATGCTCCGGTTGAACATTAGTGTAGGAGTTGGTGGAACTTTCTCGCTCAAACACTTCCTTAAGAAAACATCACTCAAACAGATATAATGCACACATATTTACTTTTATTTATTTTATAATTACGTAACTGATAGACCTGGTCTCTCGGTTGGGAGCTCACTTTTATCCCGCAAAAGAGCCGATATAAGCGGCTCTGCCTTCACGATAAACTTTTTATCCAGTTCCCACCATCAGTGGAGTTAAATATCTTTTCCTTTTTACAAGTAGGCTATACCACTTAATCTTCTGTTTACAAGGAGGAATAACGAGTAAACACCTACCGATCACTCTAGCAGAGAATAGGTTTAATCCAAAAAAGGACTCTGGATATATCCAAGTCTGGACCAGATGGATATATATCCCTTTCCTGATCTTCCCATAATCCTTTATTTAAACTTCATAGGAGATAATTCACTGAAAAAAGCGTAAATGTATATATATATATATGTGTGTGTGTGCGCGGGTGTGTGTGTGTGTGTGTGTGTGTGTGTGTGTGTGTGTGTGTGTGTGTGTGTGTGTGTGTGTGTGTGTGTGTGTGTGTGAGTGTGTGTGTGTGTGTGTGTGTGTGTGTGTGTGTGTATGTGTATGTGTGTGTGTGTGTGTGTGTGTGTGTGTGTGTGTGTGTGTGTGTGTGTGTGAGTGTGTGTGCGCGGGTGTGCGCGCGCGTGTGTGTGTGTGTGTGTGTGTGTGTGAGAGAGAGTGTATGTGCGCGGGTGTGTGTGTGTGTGTGTGTGTGTGTGTGTGTGTGTGTGTGTGTGTTTGTGTGTGTGTATGTGCGCGGGTGTGTGTGTGTGTGTGTGTGTGTGTGAGTGTGTGTGTGTGTGTGTGTGTGCGGGTGTGCGCGGGTGTGTGTGTGTGTGTGTGTATGTGTGTGAGTGTATGTGCGCGGGTGTGTGTGTGTGTGTATCCATCCCCTAATTGGTTCATTGCTCTGCTTGGGGTCCACCAAGCAGATTGACTTTTACTGTCACTATGAAGTGAACGCAAGGAAGAACTAACGGGGCATTCTAATGATTGAACCCTTCTTTGTAATGAGGCCAACAACCTTTAGACAATAGTGTCCGTGTTGGCCTACGTGCATTGTTGGTTGCATTGGAACTGGTTCTTTAGGCCCAACCTGTTCGTCTTGAACAACCTAAGAAGCCCCATTATGTACAACATTAGAATAGCTCGTGCTTTCAGTACAATCGGGCCAACAGTTCTTTTTTCGTTCATTCCATTCAGATTAATTTGTTTACTTTCTACTGTCTACTTTGCGTTGGACATGGACTAGAATCTTTTCTCGGTCATTATCTACAGCAAAAGAAATTTCTCTTTTCCAAATCTTATGTAACTTTTGGCACATTATCGAATAGTGAATGACACATATGGTTTTTAATGAGCCAGGTTGGGACCATATTTAGAAGAAAGATTGGGTAAGTGTACATTTTTATCATTAAAATGAAAACTTTCTTAGGCGCGTCTTATATTTTTTTAAACTAATTTCAATTAAATTAGTTAAACAAAGTTTTTATTCAGTATATTTTTCACCATCTAATAAAGTTTTTCTAACGACTATTTCTTTTTATTACTAAACCCTCTACTTTAACTAGATTCCAACCCTCTATCAACTAAATTCTCCAAATTACGCGTTTCTGTCAGCCAGCCGCTATATATTTTTCTTGTAATTAAAGCTCCAGTATAGTATTTTAATTATACTTTTAATATCAACTTGAAACATTTATGGCGGCCATATTTATCTTGATTTCTCAAAACGTCATCTCTAAAATTCCTGGCGATTGGCGAGACATCACGCGTATAGGGAGATGGATACGCAAGGAGACAGCTACAAAACAGGCAATGTCCCCTATTACTGGAAGTATGGGTTGCCATAATTATGGCCGTGTGCAAGAATACTATGCATTTCGAACGCACAAATTTACACTTTAGATGGCTTCTATTTCCAGAATTTGTAAAATTACTATGTATATTATTTTATGAGAGTAAAATAAACCTACATAAAAATGTCACCTACAGAATCCGAGTTAAAGTTTAGAGTTTCAAACATCTGTAACAGTAAAATTTTTTACACACAACTCAACACTACTATCACTCGACATAACAAATATGTACACCAACATACCCATACACGAAACACTCAACATCCTAGAAACCCAATTAATACAGAACAACATACCTAAAACCCACGTTACCGAAATCATAAACATCCTCCAAATCATCACCAAACAAAACTATTTCACCCACAACTCAAACTTCTATTCACAACCAGATGGCCTACCAATGGGAAGTCTTATCAGTAGTGTCCTAAGCGAAATTTTTCTACAACACATAGAAAACACCAAGATACTCACAAACAATACACACACACACAAAATTATTTACTGGCACAGATACGTTGATGATATCATAACACTATACGGAGGCAACTCCTGACAATGTGAAAAACTCCTCTCTTACACTAATAAAATACAACCAAAACTCCAGTTCACCTCAGAGACTGAAACCAACCGATCCCTAAACTTCCTCGACCTAACCATAACAAAAAGTCACACACAAAAACACAGCTTCAACATTTACAGGAAACCCATAACGACAGACACACTTATCCACAACACCTCAAACCACCCTATCCAACACAAACACGCTGCCTTCAGATCCATGCTCCATAGACTTAAAGAAGTCCCAATGACCACAAAAAACATAAACAAAGAACTAGACACAATTAAATATTTAGCTTACAAAAAGGGATACAACACCACAATAATAGACAAACTATAGTACAAAATACAAAAAAAAACACTAAAATTAACACTACAGACAGGGAAAACAAATACATCACATTACCATTCATAAACGAAACAACAAACAAAATAGCCTGCAACTATCAAAAAATAGGATACAAAATAGCATACAAAACCAATAACAAGTTACAATACAAAATACAACACGACAACAACAACAATAAACTACAAGCACCAGGTAAATACAAACTGAACTGCGACGAATATAACA
>JBAIZL010000001.1:224810507-224823007 GCA_036971475.1 Prosapia bicincta | reverse complement strand
CGACTTGGGTCGAACAGCAAAGAATTCGTCAATGTGTTATCTACTTACTAGGATGATATCTAAATGTGTATAGCTGTTACAGCTATTTATACTTTGTATAGGTTCTGGTTGAGCCCTGGAGCAAACCCCCATAAACACTCCTAGACTTGGGACAGAACTATAAAGGTTTCGCCAGTGGGTTATCTACTTACTAGGATGGTATATAAATGTGTATAACTGTTACAGCTATTTATACTCTGTATAGGCTCTGGCTGAGCCCTGGAGCCAACCACACACCTAGACTTGGGAAAGAACTACAAAGGCTTCGCCAGTGGGTTATCTACTTACTAGGATGGTATATAAATGTGTATAACTGTTACAGCTATTTATACTCTGTATAGGCTCTGGCTGAGCCCTGGAGCCAACCACACTCCTCGACTTGGGACAGAACTGCAAAGGTTTCGTTAATGAGTTATTTACTTACTACGAGGATATATGTTGTTTACAAAACATTGTAGGACTATTTTCATCAGTTGTTGAAACCTGTTAATAGTAAAGGATAACAAACTCGTCTATGACGTCACCACAATTACATTTTTTGCTACTACTAATAGTTTGCATTACTTACAACAATTCAAGTAAAGACGAGTATTTCAACTCGAATAAGTAGGCCATTTTAATTTGTAGAAACATTTTTATTACTAGTTGATTGAAATGCAGTACGATTTAGAAGTTCAACAATTAAATTCAATTATTTAGGGCAAGGAAAGTGAATAGACATTTCTTAACTAGCAGATATTACAAGTAATTTTAAAACATAATATAGCCGGATTTGCGATTCTTTCTTTGTTTGTAAATAACAAATTTCTGGCGAAAATAATTAGGTTTTATCATCAAAAAGAGACTCATTAGCGAAACATATGCTGGTCGTGAGTTTAAAGAGGTATATTAGAGCTGGTTGCAGATAGTTTTAGCTCCAGGGCTCAGGCAGAGCTTATACAGAGTATAGTAGCTCACATTCAAGATCGAAACAAACAATGTCAAAAATAGGTTTTGCAGTTTTATTGTGAAATGCTGGTGTTCACTCGAACCCTATACGGTAAAATGTGTTGGACACACAAAATATCATACTTTATGTACAGTTTAAACGAAGAAACTACCAAGAGGTGTTCAAGAGATGGTAGAAATGAAGGGAGAAGCTTGTACCATGCACGTCTTCATAGCAATACTTCTCACGGCTAGAGGAATATGCTCTGCTTGATGAAGTGGTTAAAGCAATGGCTACAGTTTCCAGGTCGGAACAAAAGTTCCTGCCGTTCCCAAGGCGTTTGTAACGGTATCTGCTTTAACTTTGAAGGGGGACTCTGCCCCTGTTTCACTTGCAGTCAGTGTTTTGTTGACCACTTTCTTATCCGTAAGGCTCGGTCACCCAACTCTGAACAACTTGTAGTTTTATTGCGATCAGGCAGTGTTCCTCCCTACGTAGGGCAAGGAAGGGCGCTAAATGTCGGTAAGTTAATGGTAGGGATATAAACCACCTGTTAGAGTGGGGGGGGAGCTATTGTACATCACGTGTGCTGGTCACCTATAGTTGTGCATTAAACGTCTGTAATTTGTTAACTTTGGAAGTGATTTAGTAATTTCAAGTGGGAGGAAATGTAATCGCATGCAGCAAACATATCACTTCCTACGTAAGGATAGGTTAAGGATATCTCCTGTTATTAGGAGACCAGGGAGAACGCGATACTCTTGCGCAGATAACCAAGATGGATGCAAACCAGTCTGGACGTGATATGATACGTGGAGCTAAGGTAGACTTTAAGGGGATCAGCCTACTATCATCCCCTAAGTCGGTTATGAAACAGTTGTGAATATAGATAGGATTAAGGTAAAGACATAAACCTCCTGGTAGGGGAAATAGGGGGCATGGCATCTTGCTTACCTGCACTAGATCTACCCTTTATTAGAGTATATTAGTTATAAGATTTACACCCTCTTATAGCAAAAATAATAAAGCACAGTAGATAGAATTAGGTAGGATTCAGAATGGCGTAATGTTTCGTGGTATTGGGAATAGGGGTAAGTTATGGTATCCTGTGAATAGGGTCGCTTACCAGAAGTAGTCCTGCTCTCAACCGATAGGAGCAGAGGTGACAACCCGTTACCCCAGCCAAGTCACAGGAATATCATCCTAGCTAGGAATATGGAAAAACGTTCCATCTAGTAAGGTTGCACTAGAGTTTGGTGGCTCCAGCCATAAGTGTGTTAACGTCTCTGAGAACCGTTACTTGTGCATCCTCCTGGGGAATAATGCTGTATTGTGCTTTGCACCTTAAGACACCAATTCATATTAATATGAAGTAATTTTAAAAAAGCCGACCTCCAATTGGTTTACGTGGATCTTACTAGACACAATTTAGATTGGTAGAAGATCATGGTTGCCTATATGAAAGTTTGTAGGGGGTCTGGTAACGACGGTATTGGATCAAAAAATTAAGTAACTAACACATTCAAGTTTTAACCTTGTTTAACCTTTAACAGTACTTATAAAGTACTAGGAAGCGGTGCTTATTCTATAAAGATAATACACACATTAACCTAATTACTCGTACTTTTTATTAAAAAAAATAATAATAATATGTAAATATTCAAGGGAAACATACTTTTTTATTGTAAATATTTTAGTCCCAAGTCATGTCTTACAACTCACGAATTTTTAAAATAATTTTCTCGAAAAAGTCCTCTAGTCTACAAATGACGTCTGGATATTTATTTTGCATTTTTAAATTTGTGATGAACTAGGGGGCCGCGCCCCTTTGCCCCCGAGTATGGTCACCCATGTAAAAAACTGAGACAGAAGCACGAAGACAGGTGCAATGACCCGGGCGCGGCGCCAGTTAAGAAAAACAGTTGGACGGAATTTATTCATACCCTCTAAAGTTCGAAATCTTGTTTCATTAGAAACCAGTTTTATGAAGCTTTGAGCTTCTTTTTTTAGTTGTGTTTGTTTTTTGTTTTCTTTCCGTCACTTTTTTTCTCATGGAGAATATTCAAATGGAGCTTTGTGTCTGTTAGGCTATTGGAGATCAGAAACGGTACAACGCACAACCAGAAATATAAAAGCCTATTTATATTATCACTTTTGCATACAGTAACACTGCCTCAAGAGTTGTTTACTTCACTGTTCCTAGATACGGAGCAAGGCTTTGTTAATGGTGGTTGTAGGTCTTATACATAAATTAATTTAAAACTATTCCTAGAGAATATGATGCTATGTTAACATCAAACTTGACAGACAGAACTATCAGGATAAAAGACGAAGGGTAATTCAAAATGATGAGAATTAAGAAAGAAAACATTTTAAATCAGTAATCTTATTAATAAACGTTTGTCTTTTTTTATAAAAACCATTTCAGCAATAATTCTTGTATTTAGATCGCTTATGCAACATTGTGAAATTATACCGATAAAATTGATGTTCTATATTATCGATTATATTTTTAAACAAAGCCATTTAAATGTGTATTTACACCCTATGAGTTATAGCCTATGCTATAAATATAACCATATAAATGGCAGCGTTATTGTACCTTTTAGAATTATTTAAAAACTTGGTATATATATATATTTTTTCATTTAGTACTTAATACCTTATTTTTGTCCTCTTATTAAGTCAACATACGTCTATATTTTTTAAAAGATAAACCTATTTTATATTTGTTACTTTTACACTTAATTTTTCTATTTCTGCAGGAACGCTGCCAGGAGTCATCAGAACGGCTTGCGGGCGTTGTTCAGAGAAGGAAAAAGAAAGATTTGTAACGCTGCTGAAGAGGATACACAAGGACCCTACACTGACCATGTACTGGAACCAAGTGCTGAAGAAGTACGACCCGAGACAAGTACACCGCCAAGGGCTGAATCAGTTAATGGCGCAGTACTAAAGCGTCGGTGTTGTCAGCTGTTCAGATCGCGTTAAATTAACGCCAATATTCCCTTAGTCGTTATTGTTACACAAAGTAGCCGCCTATATTTTCACAAAGCGACAACTGGTTCGAATTTCTCATAGATTTATCCGGTTTTATAACTTTAGGTAAGAGAAATTGTTTTTATGAGTAAAAGTCGATATACAGATGATAAAAAAAACAAATAAAAATTATGTCAAGTATTGGAAAGGTAATACTGAAAACGTGTTGAATTGTTTATAAGATATGTAAATTTCTAACAAATTCTTTCTATTGAGTTAATTCAGTAAGAAATATCCTTCTAAATGTTTTTAAACGTATTCAATTTTCAGTAGGGAGTCAACGAGTAAAGAAACAAATTTAAATAATTAAAATTAGAAAGGTATTTGCAATTCGTCTGGATGGAAGGTTTGACAAGTGTGGTATTGCCACTTCATCAACCAATGTCATTTCGCCGTTTAGATATATTCTCAAAGAAAAATACTTTTCTAATTTTAATTCTATTAGGTAGAAATGCTTTTCAAGTTGGGCCGTAGACACTATGAATGTACAATAGGCTACGTGATTGTACAATATAGCTTCAACTATTATTGATTTGATTAAAAATCGAATAGAACCGAAACCACCAATATCCTTTAATTTTCTTCATCTCGGCAATCGAATGGCTTACAGCCCTTTATTTGTTCTTCATCGCCTCTATCGGGTACTTCTTTAAAAAATCCTTAGGGTGAACACTGCTTGTAATAAACTACTGGCGGATAACAATGGTCACCAAGACAACGACAACCGGGTGATTTACAATAAGAATTCAAATAAATAAATGGTTTGCCAACTGAAACTCTTGGATTCAGGGAGTTCAAAATTGGTTTGTTCACTTTATTTTCCCCAGTAAATGTTAATAATTTCTTTTATGTTCTATAGAATTTGAGGATAAGATCCAGTTGTAAATAAATCAGTGTTCGAATTAAATCCTTTTTTAATAACTGTGACAAATTAATTTTACTCTTTAGGTGCAAAATAGTATTACTAAACCAGTATTAGTTGTTTTTAAATATTTATTTTGTATTTTCATTTTTTACTGTATATTTATTTGTACTAATACCTTATATTTATCATTTTAATATAACTTTTATAATTAATTTTAAGTTTAAATTATTGTGGAAGAATTTGTATTTAGATTCATAAGAAAGTAAATATAGTTATTGTTGGCCAGAGTTAACTCATCGTTAATTTTCACCTCAATAAGCAACAGTAGTAGATAGTACTTGAAATTTACTGGATGAACTCCGATTTGTTTAATGTTCACATGTGACTTAGAAATACATTAAACAAGGAAAAAATATTTGGAAACCGTAAATAGCTGTTGAAACGTACACTAATTATCGTAATACAAACATAACCTCGTTTTACAAACAGCCTTATTTATCAAGTCATTCTTACTATAACTATTTTAAAATATTCTTGCAAAGTAGGCCTATACAGTTAGGACAAATTTAGTTTAATAGAAAAATTATTTTCCACTTGAACTAAATCTAGAAAATTGGTTGAGCTAGAAAGTTACTTTCTCACGTAAGCTAACCGATTGAACTAGTAACCTCTATTTCCTCAGCCTTGATGCAACACAGGACTACGTGATGCAAGGCGTACAGGATCTGTTGACGTTAGTAAAATTGGTTTATTTTAAAATCACACGAATACTGACCGGATACTTTGTATGTATATACTAATACATCTAATTAGCCATGTAATACAATAGAGTGCTCTTAATATTTTAAGAAACCCTGAGTTTATACATATTTGTATTTATAAATTTAGTTTGTTTTTCCCCATGTAAACCTTTGTGATCTACTACATTTGAGATACATAACTGTTATCATCTTTAAAATTTATTTTTCAATAACACTTAAACCTGAAACAATTTGTTCTGAACTAGTCTTATTTATTTAATATATTTTCGAAGTTCTGTCTAAATACGTGTGAACGAAATAGTATGAGTCTAATTTGGTGAAAATAAAAAGGTATTTGGGTATTAGAGGAACGATTGGGGCAATAAATACATTTCTTTATAGATTAAAGTGAGGGATGGAGAGAGAGAGAGAGAGAGAGAGAGAGAGAGAGAGAGAGAGACAGACAGACAGACAGACAGACAGACAGACAGACAGACAGATAGACAGAGAGAGAGAGAGGGAGAGAAACATAAGGAGAAAAGAAATAGATACAGAAGAAGAGAGATAGAAAGAGGGAGATATAGCGAGAGGGAGAGAGAAGGAAAAAGAAGGAGGGAGAAACAAAATAAGCGCAAAGGGAGAGAGGGAGAAAGCAGGAGAGATTGAGACGGAATGAGAAGAGGAAGAAGAAAAGAGGCAGAGAGAGAGAAAGTAGGACAGAGAGAGAGAGGGAAAAGAGATGGAGAGAGGAGATGAGACAAAAAAGAGATTGTGTGTGTGTGTGTGTGTGTGTGTGTGTGTGTGTGTGTGTGTGTGTGTGTGTGTGTGTGTGTGTGTGTGTGTGTGTGTGTGTGTGTGTGTGTAAGAGAGAGAGAGAGAGAGAGAGAGAGAGAGAGAGAGGGAAGAGAGATGGAGAGAGGAGATGAGACAAAAAAGAGATTGTGTGTGTGTGTGTGTGTGTGTGTGTGTGTGTGTGTAAGAGGGAGAGAGAGAAGAGAGAGAGAGAGAGAAGAGAGAGAGAGAGAGAGAGAAGGAAGTCGTACGTTTGCTTACCTTTACAGCAAGCAAACTTGAAAAGGGTTATTTTATAGTGTACTTATAAATAAACCAGTCCTTACTCTTCGGTAACGCCATATTTTACCAACCAATTTACTTTCTTCGTTTTAGTAGAATCAAACGAACCAAAAAATGTTTAAACTGACAAATCCTCAGCATTGTAATGAAACATAGGTTCTTCGAATATATTGGTTTCTAGAATTAGTTTTATCACAAAATTTAAAAGGCTACCTAATTTTAAAAAAAATATATGTAGATTAAAACATAAATAAGGCTATGAATGATGGGAGAAGGGATATGGAAGGATTAACGGATTGGCCTGGGTCTGGCATAGCAAGGAGGTCTGGGATAGCAGGGAGGTTAATGGCTAACGTGGGCATTGTCACTTTCTGAATGTTTATCTCCTATACTTAATACAGTACAAGTTTCTGACGGTATATTTTAAAATTATGAAAATACCCATTAGACATTTGGTTTACTACTGTCCCGGGTGAGTCACCTTATTATAAAAAAAAGTTATGCTTTGTGTGAAAAATAAACAGGACAGTAATAAATAACCTATCAGCTTTTTACTCTTAAGAAATCTAGTTTAATAATGTTACTACTAGGTACATTATTTTGTTCTATCAATTTATTTCACGATTTTTTTAAAATTTAAACTTTCAATTCTGAGGAACCCCGAGGGGACAGTCACAACAAAAATGATCCAAAAGTGCCCCAGGTTGCCATTTGGGAACAACCAACAAAATGTGACCTCTGGGCGAACATAGAACTGATTGCGTAGAGTCCTACACTCAGCAGTAAACCCAAGATGACACCAAGCAAAGACAAAACGAGGGAGTAGAAGAAGCGAGAACATAGATCGATAGCATGAAGGGCATATAATATTTCATGGCCTACTTCAAACTGCTCAACTCATTTAGGTTAGGCTGAAAAAAAAGTTTGCGATGAAAATATACTCCAGTGGTATTGGAGCAGGAAGAGATTATTTATTTATTATTTATAGTCAATCCCTGGAGTTTAGAAATTCTATAATCTTTTTTTATAATTTAAATGCCAAAGGGAAAAGTAATAAAATGACAATTTCATCCCTTGTTAGAAAATGTTTCAAGTGCAGAATGTATTTCCAAGTTTTGTTGATACACTGTAATTTACCTTTAAGGGTAAAGAAGCATTCTTAAGGCAGGAAATATCATGAAGCCTCCCTCGTGGGAAGGAGGGGTAATATTTCGCACAATTAGCATATGTCAAATTAGAGTACCTATCATGGCTTATGTGATAGTCACGTCTTTATCCAAAACGCATTAAATATAGATGTTTTTTATATTTTTATACACCACTGTGAAAACTTCACAGCGTAGTTTGTACTTCAACTTGTATCAAGTCACTTAAAACTAAGTTTTTTTCTGCGTCCTCTCAAAGGCTACGATCCCCAATAAATCTAGCCCACTTTTCTATCTTCATAGACATTTAGGTTTACATAACTACCAAACAAAAAACTAACCTACACTTATTAAAGACTTAGGATATGATCAATTAAAATTTACAGACAGTTCTATCTTAACCTAAAATTGTAGTTAGTTTATCCAAATCAGCTTTATATTTTAATAATAAGTAACCAGTGCCACATTAGTTAAAAGGTAGTTAATTGAAATGCGGAAATTCAAAAAGATTGGAAGAATTACGCTTTAATAAATAAAAATCCCCTAATAATAATGTCTCCATTTTATATAGAAACTATATCTTGGCGTAAGAGACAGGGTAGAGGGGCCTCACGTGGGCCGTATGTCGGTGAGTAGGGAAGGGGATGAGATAGTCACATCAGCCTCAGGATATCCTCACCCAAATAACACCCTTAACCCTTTTACCCTTACCCTCCTTTGATCCTATGAGAGGAGGAAGTGGTATCTCAAACCTTTCTTTGAGTTTAAGGAGGGGTTGGAGAAGGTGTTAAGAAGGCAATAAAGAAATGATTAAGCTACCACCCAAACCTCCCTCAGGATCAAAAGTTGGATGGGTTAAAAGGGTTGATGGGTTAGGGAGAAGGGTTATGTGGGTAAAATTAAGGTTGGGGTTGGGGTAGGGGATAGCCTGAGGCTGATCTGACCATCTCATCTCGTTCTGTACTCCAGTGGATCCTAAAGGTACTATGTGGTTACCTCGGGCGCCTCGGAGGGCGCCGCGGCGGGAGCCAATATTCTCAGTTTAATTATTGTGAAATTAGTCTCACGTGAAATAAACAAAATCATGACGTACACTATGTTGTAGTTAGCAGTAAAATTGTTAAACTAGTTTTTTTAATGTAAATAGCTACTGCGCTATATAGTAGGTCTACTATAACTCTATAAATCAACTGTGGCGTAATGGTTAATTTAAATATATAAAACCTCTATACCACAAATAGCTTTTTCATTTATTAAATACCTAATGTACATTTCAATTGTACCAGGCAGTTTTGTAAATTACCTTCTGAGGATGATTGCTGTGCAATTGAAATGTACGTAAGGTATTAAATAAATGAAAATTGTATTTGTGATATAGAGATTTTATTTATTAAAATTAAATAGCTCTACTGTTTTGTCTTTGTTTTTTCCCAATGGATTTTTTTTAAACCCAAGATACATTTTATGTGGTGACTCATCTCCACTAACTAGGTCAGGGGTAAACCAAGTGTATATTGGCCATTTTTAAAGTATTTAAAATTTCTAAAACTATACTCCATCTATTGTATTAAGTTCATTCCACAATGTTTTCGAAAATGTAAAAAGATACAAGTAATGTAAATACTTTTATAAAAGTCATTTCATACTTGAGTCAACAAAGAAAAATTTAATTTTATTTGATTTTTGTTTTATAATTACAACTAATACAAATATATATATATATATATATATATATATATATATATATATATATATATATAAAGAACTAAGTCAAAATACAAATACAAGAATTATAATTGAATTTTATTAAATTTTATAATTAAATTCAATTATAATTCTTGTATTTGTATTTTGACTTAGTTCTTTATTAATACACAAGAATACATATTGCGATATATATATATATATATATATATATATATATATATATATATATATATATATATATATATATATATATATATATATCAGAATGACAATATAAAGTAACAAATTAGAAAGAGAATTTCCTTGCAATTTTCCATTTTCCTTTCTGTGTATGGTGTTGGTCTATTACTTTTGTTTGTTACTATTTATACGCTTTCTTGTTTTTTTTTTGTCGCTTGCATTGTGTTGTAGATTCTTTTCCTTTCGCATTGTCCGTTTATGAAGTAAGGTTCAATACTGTTTATCCGCTTTGTTTGTTTATTTTGTTCTTTTGTGTAGTATTCAGGGCAACAATTTAAGGTTGTACAATGAAGGTTTCGACGACAACCAGATAGGAGCAAAAAATGCATATATTTTTTTGTGAAATACACATCTAGCTATGGGAATGCTGGCTCAGTGTCATGTTAGACTTTGAGTATGATGATATACAGTTCGAATCTGGCTAGACCCCCAAATTTTTAAAATTTAATAATTGAATAAATATTTGAAAACACTGTGTCAACATCAATTTTCATCCACTACAGGTTAAAAAAATTTATTTGAACTTGATTGGATGAATAAAAACGTATTTTTTAATATTTGAAAATTTGTACAAGATATATATCAGGAGAGTGTGAGCTAATAGAAGGAATTTAAAAATGTTGCTGAAAAATAAGAATTTTTCCTTATGCTACTGTGATAAGGAGTAGCATATGTCTTTAGACTCAACCTTCTTGTCAAAGAATACAGAGATAGGTCCTTGTGTGGGGGATCTCCCAACTGTCATACGAAACCACTACCCTCTAGAGTCCAACTTCAAACTAGCGTGAGGCTCGAGACGGGGGGGCGGGGTTAGGTGCCACGACATGTGGTACTAATATGCAAGAGACTTGCGACTTAACTGTACATGAACTGGTGACCGGACGAGACGAACTCTATCCCGATACTGCCGTTCCACTTTTACTCGGGACCAGTAGAATCTTCCGAGCGCCCAGATTTCGGTCTAGGTAGTGCAATGAGACCTTTATCTATTCTCAGTTGCCCCTGGGACATGATATTTTGTCCAAAAGAGTCATAAACCTATCTCATGAGACTTTAAGGGCAGTAGTAAGTGCAGTAGTAAGAAACAAATTGATAAAAAGTTACTTAAAACTTCACCACCAACAAAATTATGGTCAACTTTTCATAAGGATGCTATCAAGAAATATGGCTCTACCTGAAAGGAGCCTTAGGTTGAAAACCATGATGCTTTTGGGGAATCACCGCCGTAGGTTACTAAAGGAGGATAATGTGGCCTTACAGTAGGCTTTAACCTCTTATTAATGGCCTTAGGTATGAATTATTTTCACTGGCTGTGTCGTCTTTAGTAAGAACGTACACAGAAATTCTTTGGCACTACTGGGAATCGAACCCAGATCCCTTTATCTCTTAGTACAGTGCTCTATCCACTTGACAATGCAGTTACCATTGCGTTCTAGAGCATAACTAATCAGTGACATGTGTCTATTACTTTCTGAATGTAATCTTAACCCGAAAGCACTGTTTATTTGAACTTGAGGCACTATGTAACATGCATCCCCGTCTAGGCTATGAACTGTAGTTGTAAATAAAGAAAAGGAACTTTGAAAACTTCAGGAAGTGATTTGGTATTTCGAGATGGCAACAATATTAATATCGACAATGAGAACGTACTGCAAAGGACTTCAATAAAATCACGTAAAGAAGTTTACATTGACTTCACTGAGAATCCTTCGTTGTAAGTTATTCCCATTTGGTTTTAATATAAACATTCTTGACATCCTTGTGTACTAAAACCTTATAACGCTTTCATAAGGAACAAACATTTTAACTAAAATTTAATTATTTTCTCATTGTTTACCGCATTGAACAACATTCATAACTTTTCTTCTATTTGTTAGGTTTTCTCTACAACAATGTCGGGCTCCCACAACAATCGAATAATCTAAATTTACGTGACGTCAGATGTTGCACCATATGAAAGTCTTCGAACTCGTGCCCGCTTTCCGGAAGTGACTGTTTAAGATGCAAATGACGCAGCGGGCGACCTTCGGGTTTGAACGTGATTCGAGTTCCATTTTATTAACGCTCGGTGTTAAATACAAATGGCAGCTTTCCTCGAATCGATTCCAAGCAGCTAACAACTCACTGTCGTCAAGGAAAATCGTGCTGTTTTCTTTACAACGATAAATCGAAATCAAACGTTCAATTGTTAATTACATTAATTATAATTGCTATCCTTTTATGATTAATTACAGTAAAAAATGACGTCACTAGATGACTCTCATAAAAGTTTGTATAATCGTTAAATAAGTAGTGATGGACTCCTGCCAGTATATGCGTATTAAAAAACATTATTTGCACAAACTGAAATACTTTTTAAAACTTTAATAATTCATAGCTTTAAACCCAGCTGTTGCAATTATAATAATTATCTTACCACTGATACAACTTCAGTATTTTCAGGTGCTTGTTTAAGCTCTTTATTACACAAATAAATAGTTTGTGTACTGTTTATTTTCTAAGTGTAAACTTCTTCCGTTATTTTTTTATTGTTAACTCTCCTCTTCAACCCTTCTTTTGCTATATATTTTGACAAGGATTTAAATAAAATACATTTACAATGGAATATATGGTAATTTCGAAACTTCTCTAGGTAAAACTTTGAGGTTATTTAGAGGTTATGTTTAAATACAATTTACTATACGTACAGGGACATAATTTTACATAGGCTACAACTATTTTAT
>JBAIZL010000001.1:224710507-224803007 GCA_036971475.1 Prosapia bicincta | reverse complement strand
ATTAAACATGCGGCTACAATCTGCAAAGCATAGTCGGCTTTCATTTTGATATATTTACATTAGGAGACTTATAATTAACGATGATAATTCATGTTTACTTCTAGAGGACTATGTAAATTGTTTGTTTCGGAGCCAAAAGTAAATTACGCTTTTTCCTTATGACGTCATATTTTAAGAAGTAAATATACCTCTTTGTTCAACTGGGCTGGTTTTGTTCTTCCCACTTCCGTTCCATGTAAGCAAGAGATATATGTAACTAAAACGTGACCCCTCATTAAACTCACTAACAAGGTGTTTGTAAATTATATGTTATGATACAGGTTACTTACCGCAGAGAGACCGCAATGCAAGGTTTTTGCCATGTTTTTATTATTTTCAGAAAAAGTGTGAGTAATATATAACACAATGTAAGGAAGACAATATATATAGCTCCTTGTCTAGCAACAATACGCAAGTTTCGGAATGTAAATGCTTTTTCAAAAATATTCTTAAAAAATATTATATAATTTTTATGGTTTAATTTAGAGTGGGTATAATAAACACGACGGCCACATCAATCCTTACCCATTTATAAGATTTTTGTAAAACAATTTAATTTGGCTTCCATAAGGTGAGATGATATTTGTGTCTGTCAGAACTAAGCAGAAAGACACCAGACACACACACACAGACACGAACGCATACTCACGTACGCACGTAACCGATTGACAGTGTTTCACTTCACGGTTGAATTATTTACCTCGTACGTTAGTAAACATTTTATTTATAATCAACCTAACCTGAACGGTTTCTTTGCAGTTCCTGTATATTGCAATATATATAAAAAGTAATGTGTGTTTTTGTTAAAACGGCTTCATATTTTGTTTTTAATAAAAGCGGAGTTAAACGGGTTTTTTTCAAATTTTTAATTTTTGGGGCCCCGCACAAAATGTATTATTTTTTTTTGAATGTTTTATTGAAGACTTTCTACGTCACAAAATATACCTTTTTTTTAATTCTATGAGATACGTCTAGCCGGTAATTGTTGATTATCTGTGGCAATTGTTGATCAGTTTGTAAATAAAACAAAGTACTTTATTCATACAAAAGTCACCGCTATTGGGAACTTTAACAGGTGCTTAGCTGTGAAATCTCAACCGCCGAAGAAATCTATTGAAAGCGAAACGATAAAACAATTTGCGAAGATTAGCATTGTCCTGCCATAACCTTCATCGCATTGCCACTTTCTCCCCATTAGGCCAGGTTCGTTTTCATTCACATTCAAGTTGTCGCCACGTTGCCACACTGTGACGCATGAGCTGGCATAAACACACAGATCCAGAGGTCACGCTGCCCTGTAATTTTGCAAACATTAAAATATATCCTCGTACAAGCAGTAACCTTAAGAAACACTTAAATATGTTTTTGCAGAAGGTTGCTTTTATTAGCAGTCACTTGT
Organism: Prosapia bicincta; assembly: GCA_036971475.1. NCBI lineage: Eukaryota > Metazoa > Arthropoda > Insecta > Hemiptera > Cercopidae > Prosapia > Prosapia bicincta. The sequence goes on along the minus strand of JBAIZL010000001.1, from coordinate 224,801,569 downwards.
TTTAAAGAGGAGTAATTAGTCGCATATATGTAGTAATGACTGGCCAAACTGTATTTCGCAGCATTTATTTAATTACGTCTGGATTTCTTGGCCGTTACTAGAATGTCATGTTGCAGAATTACAAAGTACAAAATACAACACAGAATCTCATTAATAGACAAAAGCTTATGTAGACAGTTGGGGTGTGTTGATGGAATTAGAGGAAGAAGGGAAAATAACATAATTGCAGACAGAAATGGAAGCCTCAAGAAATTAAAGCAGGAGATGGAAATAACGTATTTGCAGACAGAAAAGGAAGCCTCAAGAAATTTAAGCAGGAGATAAAAATAACGTATTTGCAGACAGAAAAGGAAGCCTCAAGAAATTAAAGCAGGAGATAAAAATAACGTATTTGCAGACAGAAAAGGAAGCCTCAAGAAATTAAAACAGGAGATAAAAATAAGGTATTTGCAGACAGAAAAGGAAGCCTCAAGAAATTAAAACAGGAGATAAAAATAACGTATTTGCAGACAGAAAAGGAAGCCTCAAGAAATTAAAGCAGGAGATAAAAATAACGTATTTGCAGACAGAAAAGGAAGCCTCAAGAAATTAAAACAGGAGATAAAAATAAGGTATTTGCAGACAGAAAAGGAAGCCTCAAGAAATTAAAACAGGAGATAAAAATAACGTATTTGCAGACAGAAAAGGAAGCCTCAAGAAATTAAAGCAGGAGATAAAAATAACGTATTTGCAGACAGAAAAGGAAGCCTCAAGAAATTAAAACAGGAGATAAAAATAACGTATTTGCAGACGGAAAAGGAAGCCTCAAGAAATTAAAGCAAGAGATGGAAATTACGAATTTGCAGACAGAAAAGGACGCCTCAAGAAATTTAAGCAGGAGATAAAAATAACGTATTTGCAGACGGAAAAGGAAGCCTCAAGAAATTAAAACAGGAGATAAAAATAACGTATTTGCAGACAGAAAAGGAAGCCTCAAGAAATTAAAGCAGGAGATAAAAATAACGTATTTGCAGACAGAAAAGGAAGCCTCAAGAAATTAAAACAGGAGATAAACATAACGTATTTGCAGACAGAAAAGGAAGCCTCAAGAAATTAAAGCAAGAGATGGAAATTACGAATTTGCAGACAGAAAAGGAAGCCTCAAGAAATTTAAGCAGGAGATAAAAATAACGTATTTGCAGACAGAAAAGGAAGCCTCAAGAAATTAAAGCAGGAGATGGAAATAACGTATTTGCAGACAGAAAAGGACGCCTCAAGAAATTTAAGCAGGAGATAAAAATAACGTATTTGCAGACAGAAAAGGAAGCCTCAAGAAATTAAAACAGGAGATAAAAATAACGTATTTGCAGACAGAAAAGGAAGCCTCAAGAAATTAAAGCAGGAGATAAAAATAACGTATTTGCAGACAGAAAAGGAAGCCTCAAGAAATTAAAACAGGAGATAAAAATAACGCATTTGCAGACAGAAAAGGAAGCCTCAAGAAATTAAAGCAAGAGATGGAAATTACGAATTTGCAGACAGAAATGGACGCCTCAAGAAATTTAAGCAGGAGATAAAAATAACGTATTTGCAGACAGAAAAGGAAGCCTCAAGAAATTAAAGCAGGAGATGAAAATAACGTATTTGCAGACAGAAAAGGACGCCTCAAGAAATTTAAGCAGGAGATAAAAATAACGTATTTGCAGACAGAAATGGACGCCTCAAGAAATTTAAGCAGGAGATGGAAATAACGTATTTGCAGACAGAAAAGGAAGCCTCAAGAAATTTAAGCAGGAGATAAAAATAACGTATTTGCAGACAGAAAAGGAAGCCTCAAGAAATTAAAGCAGGAGATAAAAATAACGTATTTGCAGACAGAAAAGGAAGCCTCAAGAAATTAAAGCAGGAGATAAAAATAACGTATTTGCAGACAGAAAAGGAAGCCTCAAGAAATTAAAGCAGGAGATAAAAATAACGTATTTGCAGACAGAAAAGGAAGCCTCAAGAAATTAAAGCAAGAGATGGAAATTACGAATTTGCAGACAGAAAAGGAAGCCTCAAGAAATTTAAGCAGGAGATAAAAATAACGTATTTGCAGACAGAAAAGGAAGCCTCAAGAAATTAAAGCAAGAGATGGAAGTTACGAATTTGCAGACAGAAAAGGACGCCTCAAGAAATTTAAGCAGGAGATAAAAATAACGTATTTGCAGACAGAAAAGGACGCCTCAAGAAATTAAAGCAGGAGATAAAAATAACGTATTTGCAGACAGAAAAGGAAGCCTCAAGAAATTAAAGCAGGAGATAAAAATAACGTATTTGCAGACGGAAAAGGAAGCCTCAAGAAATTAAAGCAGGAGATAAAAATAACGTATTTGCAGACAGAAAAGGAAGCCTCAAGAAATTAAAGCAAGAGATGGAAATTACGAATTTGCAGACAGAAAAGGAAGCCACAAGAAATTTAAGCAGGAGATAAAAATAACGTATTTGCAGACAGAAAAGGAAGCCTCAAGAAATTAAAGCAAGAGATGGAAATTACGAATTTGCAGACAGAAATCGATGCCTCAAGAAATTAAAGCAAGAGATAAAAAAAGCGTATTTGCAGACAAGAAAGGAAGCCTCAAAAAATTAAACAAGAGATGGAAATAACGTATTTGCAGACAGAATACTATGCCTCATGAAATTAAAGTAGAATTCGGTAATAACGTATTTGGAGACAGAAAAGGAAGCCTCAAAAAATTTAAGTAGGAAATAAAAATAACGTATTTGCCGACAGAAAAGGATGCCTCAAGAATTTAACGTAGGAGACGGAAATAACGTATTTGCAGACAGAAAAGGAAGTCTCAAGAAATTTAAGTAGGAGATAAAAATAACGTATTTGCCGACAGAAAAGGATGCCTCAAGAATTTAACGTAGGAGACGGAAATAACGTATTTGCAGACAGATAAGAAAGCCTCAAGAGATTAAAGTAGGAGACGGAAATAACGTATTTTGCAATCTGTAAAGAAAACCAATCGAGAAGTTTCATAATTTCAAAACCCTCTAATGTTTTTTCACCTACAACATTATAAAACAATCAATTGCAAGTTTCGATTATATCAGAATTCTGTATTATTTTATAAATATAAATTTCTTGCTAAAAAGGTAAAATCCAAATAATGGTCTCAATTTCATTGGTTAACTATTGTTTCTTCAATCTTTCTGGTTTTGTTGGGAAATCTTTTACCATTTAGTAGAGGTTTTTTCATAACATTATATGAATGATATTTGATGCTGTTGAGCTGCTGTAATTTTTAAAACATTATTATTGGATTTACTAAAAAATTATGTTTGATTTATTCTATTTTTTCTGAAAGCCAGAACTTTCAGAATAAATATTATATACAAAAATAATTTTAAAATAACACTTCGATTTAATAATGTGGTCAGAATGCACAGCAGTAAACACTGAGTGGTTGTCCACCTCCAGTTTCCGCAGACTTGTTTGTTTAAGGTCGTATATCCTCTAGAACTCCTCACTTCATTCTTCTTTTGCCATATTTCTTCTAAACGTTTCCAAACATTTTGGGCGAATGAAACACTCTACACCTTGGGGGGAGTGAAGGCAAGTCAGGTGGGGACCAGCTGGAAAGTAATAAGGTAAATTAACTATATCTAATAATATAGGAACAAACTTGATGTTGGTAATAACTTGGGACTTGGGCAGCCTTTACTAAAATACAACCTCGAGTAGTCATGCCAATGAAATAAATGCAGTCTCAAGTATCTCACTAACAGATTGTTCTCTTATTTGTTAAAATTTAACTTGCAAATTAAAATTGGAAATGTTATATCAGGTTTCTTGTGAAGTATATGTAAATAAATTGTTATATATATATATATATATATATATATATATATATATATATATATATATATATATATATATATAATATTTGATTCTTCTTCTTATTTCCATACCATTTATTTCTAGAGTAAAGTTAAGAGGGGCGTGAGAGGATTTCCTCTCAAGAGGAGGGGTGTCGACCCAAAACGTTTAGGAACCCCTGATCTAGACCTAGACTCTAGAGCGAAGTAAACCAGATGTTATGCAGCTGGACAAACTTTATATATTTTTCTTTGGTTGACTTTTCTGTAATGTTATTTTCTGAATATTATAAGGTCATGTGGAAGTGTATCTTCACTGCAGTATTTTTCAATTCCCTCTTTTAGTTCACTCTCTCCGTTTATATATATGTATATCCTGTTCAAATTTGCAATCTTTAATAAAATACTTTTTATTCATCCACTCAAGTACAAATATTTTTTTAAAACTTGTATTGAATGCCATTCAATGTTGATACAATTTTTTCCAAATATTAATTCGTTATTAAATTTAATAATGCTTTAATTTTAGTTTTATATGGCGGATAAACTTTTCATAAAAAGGGAATGGTATGCAATATAGTTATTTCGTCCAATATAGCTTAAAATAAGTGATAATATACACTTCATATAACAGCTGATTTCATGTTACAGGTTATGTGGTAGAACAGCTGTTTTAACACATAGGTTATGTTACTTTATTTATATTATTTGTATTTATTTAATAAAAAGTAACTAAAATAAAACTTTTCTTTCATTACCTAAATAGAAATTGACATTAAAATTTTTTTTGTTTTTATTACTTGTGTCTTGTGTCACGTTATGTGACATTTGTTTAGTGTTAAACGAACACTCTTATATTTTGTTTGTGTACAAATGAGATGAAGTCTACAGCATAATATAAATTTAAAACAAAAAGTCAAAGATCAGTTAATACTTATGACTACAAGGCCAAAATATACCTCTTACAAATGAGTAGTGAGTAACATATAGCTAAGTGTGGATATTTGTACTTCACACTTAACCATCTATTCATTTTAATGTCTATTCAGAAATGTCTATTTCTACCCGTTCATTAAAATCTGTTTGAAATTGTTCGTATGTAAATTTATTTAAATATAGTGTTTTAATTTTAGAAACGCCACACCTAATTAATATATCTTGGCTACTGTCCGCGGTGAATCACGTTACGTAAAGAACCAGTTCGACAGAAGTTCCACCTATTGCTTGCATAATGTTCGATAATTTATTCAAATGTATTATATATTTCTTTATTCAAAACTAAAGAAGTAAAGCAAACACATGATTAATTCGAGCCACTGAATATCTTGCTGTTAACAATAATAGCCTCTTATTAAATCTGTGGTACATTTAAAATAGTAAACCTAAAATATTATTTATATACATAATAACTAATTTCTAACATAACATATAGGAAATTGGTTCTGGCTATAAAGTTTTAGTTTTTAAAACATTTAATAATTCCAAATTCCAATTTCCAAAAAATGTGATTAGATTGAATATAATTTCAAATATATTTTCAATGTCACAGGAATATTGATTGCTGAGGGTAATTCAAATTAAATGTAATAGCGCGAACAATGGAAAAGAAGTGAAAACTTAAATTCAGAAAAAATTATTGATTCAATAGTTTTTCTGATTAAAAATATATCTATAGTTGTGTGAAAATAATAAGAAAGGAGAATTTTACATTTCCATCCCTCTTAGGATAGTTTTTATGTAACTGGCGTGAACTTACATAAGGTGGATTTACACAAGATCAGTAAAAAAATAACTGTGTTAAAAAGGAGTTTTTATTTATTATAAACGTCGTTAAAGTCTCTTTTTATCACTGAATCAGGGGCGTAGCCAGGCAACCCCCCCCCCCCCCTGAGGAAATGTTGAGCATTTTTATTCATAGAAATAATATTTTATTATATTTTGGCACCTAAAATTACACAATTGTTGATTCATCGGGAACATATTTTGCTCTAAACCTAGCGCTGTTTTATAGGTTAATATTTTTTGCTAAAACAATTTGGTAAAGAAATCGTTATCATAAAAACGTAAAGGGCTGCTATAGGGAAAACATATAAAACTGTTTAATACTTTGTGATTTATTCTATTGAAAAAAAATATATTGAATTTTTTAAAATAATTTGTACTTATTTAAGACACCGAATCTAAAGTCATGGGTTTATTTATTAACAAACCAATCTCGATTCATTCTTAACTGTGAATGTCAACAAACTCGGAGCGGAGATGCTTCTCTCCGGACGGGGTCGATCTTAACCGAACATTGCCGAGGTTGTAGACCGTCTGCAACCTAACGAGCCTAACGGCACTGCCTTAATGTTTTGGTCTATCTGGACCTTCCAATGCTTTTTCTCCATTGGGAGTGACATCACTGGGTGTTGCAGGATTCCCTGCAACCAGGCCAAACTAGACTGTCTGCGACCGAGCGGCCACACATTCGCTGTGGCTTTGAAGTTTTTATTATTATTTATAATGATGGATCACGTTATATGACGAATAATCGCTCGTAGCAATTTACGTAATTCTTACATAATATTTTTGTTTGCTGTTGATCTCTGGTTTGGAGGTTGCACAGCCGTGCAACCTGCCCACCAGCCGCCACTGATTTATACGTAGCATATGATTTTACCACCTGAAAATGTTAACAATTGCTAACGAAACATTCAGTGGTTTTACATTAAATAAATATTTCAATTATTATTGTGCCGTCTAGTTTTTATACTGGTGAAACTAAGTCACGTGAGGCTCCTGGCTCGGCGGAAGCCATAACAATATGTTTGACGTCATCCTGAAGGAACGTTATAGCTAAACGTTCGTAAATCATTAGAAAACTTTAATTTATAGAATTAACAAGTTAAACTTGGTGCTTAAGAGAGAACATTGTCCAGTAATAAAATTAATTTTCTCATTTATACATTTAATAAATAAATAATATAAAATTTATTTTTCATGGTTAACATTTACTTGAAATTGTTTCCTTTCTACTATAATTATTTTTTGTGCTGTACTGTATAGGTCCTACATTATTTGAAACGATTTTGGTTTAAAGGTTCAACTAAGGCAGCTGCGTGATATAAATTGTGTTTGAATAACAAGATTAAAGATGTAAAGATAGAAGTACTTTTGTAGTTCCCGTAGGTTTTACAAGAATTTTTTATTCAACTGTTTTGTATAAAGATCGCCCACTGGGAAAATATTGACGCAAATATTAGCACAATTTAAATATTTTACTGTTACTTTTGTACGATGCTTAACCCAATAAAAGCATATTGTGACATATTGCCATATGTCAAAATTTAGGTGTAGGTTTTAAAATGTTTTTTCTACCGTAAAGCCCCTGAAGATGGCAACATGAGAGTTGAAACATTCATAAAGAAGAATAAGGATATATTGTTATAAGTTTAAATCGACTTTAAGATAGTTTTTGAAAACAATTATTAACTTATTAAATTTTGAAACTGGTAAATGTTGTCATAAATATAACAGTAGAGAAATATTCACTTCGTACGAAATATTTTTTGCTATTTGGTTTTTTAAAAAAATAGTAAAGTCCACATATCGGCTAAAACAGTAACAATGGGTATAAAAAAATTAAGACAATTCCTACTTGGATCAACAAAAAAAATGTTTTTTAGTTACGTTTTATTTAATAATTACAATTATTATAAATATGTTGACTACATACATGTGACAGAAACACAATATAAAGTGAAAAAATAGAAAGCGAAATTAATTATTAAAATTAATTAATTACATTTAATTAATTAATTAATATTTCAAAAAACTGTATTAACATCAATGGACATTGACACTTTTTAAAATATGTATTTGAACTTGAATGGATGAATAAAAAGTATTCTCCTAACGATTGAAAATTTGAACAAGTTGTGTAAATAAATATATATATATATATATATATATATATATATATATATATATATATATATATGTGTGTGTGTGTGTGTGTGTGTGTGTGTGTGTGTGTGTGTGTGTGTGTGTGTGTGTGTGTGTGTGTGTGTGTGTGTGTGTGTGTGTGTGTGTGTGTGAGTGTGTGTGTGAGTGTGTGTGTGTGTGTGTGTGTGTGTGTGTGTGTGTGTGTGTGTGTGTGTGTGTGTGTGTGTGTGTGTGTGTGTGTGTGTGTGTGTGAGTATGTGTGTGTGTGTGTGTGTGTGTGTGTGTGTGTGTGTGTGTGTGTGTGTGTGTGTGTGTGTGTGTGTGTGTGTGTGTGTGTGTGTGTGTGTGTGTGTATGTGTGTGTGTGTGTATATGTGTGTGTGTGTGTGTACAGAGAGAGAAATAGAGAGAGAGTCTGAAATAATAGGAATTGAAAAATATCCTGTTTTTTTATACATTTCAGATGTTTACTAAACATTATTCACTCCTTAATTAACTATTTACTATCATTCCGAAAAACATAACAAAACAATGGAGTAAACTATACCATTATTTTTTAGAATATTTTGTGCTACACCCTCAAAAGCAATGTCAGGGCTCTATATTGATATGTTCTACAGCAGTGCATATTTTTGTGTCATGTGAAAACAGTTGGATCCAGATTCTGAATCACCTGAATGCAATACAAATATATAGCACAGTAGCTTTAAGTATAATATAAACAAGAAAAAATCAACTTACAAACAAAATTTTAAAAAACAGTGGTTATAAAACGTTTTTACACAGTTAACATTCATCAGAATATTCCGTTATAAACTTCTGAAGATGCTAGCTTTGTAAGCGAAATGCTCAGCATTTGTATTTTGTATATAAGGATTTTTTGTTTATTTTACATCACCAATGATCGGTTTTTGTGTTTTCCATCGTTACGATTGAATAGTTTTATAAATTGTTAAATGTGCAAAATATTAAAAAAAAGTACTATTTGATAATGTCTAGGTACCCGAAACAGCTTTAATAAAGAAGATATAGTTAATTTCCAGGTAAATGTTTTAATTTATTTTTTTTAAACCATTAAATACTATTTGCAGCCATAAACCAATATTTTTGTAATGTCTTAGATCAGGACATGCGCGTTTCTACAATAATAATAACATCATTATCTCAATATTTGTAAACATTATAAATTTGTCTTGAAACACAAAATTTCGTGTGTTTAAATTGTGTTCGAATGAAAGCTAACCGTAGTAAAAGAAATGTTTAATGTAAATATTTTGTTTCCGAAATATCACAGTTTTATTTAATGTATTTTTTACAAACAAAACATAAAGCTCGTGTTATGTGACCTAAGAAGAGTTTTACCACTGCAGGGTGTTATGTTTGGAAAACATTAAACTAGTTTTACTCTATCAGAGAAAACTGAAAGCCAGTTAATCCTTTCTAGAGATAAATGCACAAACGTAGACTTATTGACATTGAAATCTTGTTATGACAATCTATAAAAACCGGTTCAAGTGTTTAAGGGTATCAAGGTCAGAATTTGTTTCATGTAAGATTATGAACTAATGATACAATTTCTCGGAAGGAAGGCTCCAGAAACAAGGTTTGCGTAAACCTGCCAGACGCTACGGTGACCTTCAAATCCTTATAAATATAGCGCCCTGTGCGGAAGAAGTCACATTTAGATCTAAGATGGTGAAGTTGGTATTGATATTGGCGGCCGTTGGTGTGTTTGCGGCAGTTAAAGCCGCGGAAAATAACAAGTTTGACAGTATAGACGTGGACCGCGTTTTGGCGAGCAGAAGGCTGGTCACCAACTATGTAGGCTGTTTTTTGGATAAGAAGCCATGTCCACCAGAAGGTCTCGAGTTGAAACGTGAGTACCTATCTAAATGTGTATTTAAATTTAACATAATTCTATTTAGGAACATTTTAATTACCGCTTAGGTAAATATAATCTTTAAAGTATTACAGCTGATCGCTTTATAAAAATGTTTGTTACTTTAATACCGATTGATTGTTATATGTGAAATTATTAATATAAGATATCCTTTAAAACTTGAATAGAGGTGTTAGCTAGAGGGGAGATAACGAGGGCATTTTTGTCAGGCTTTAAGATTGAGAAAGTGTTAGTTAAAATAAAATATGTAGGAAAGTGTATTCAACGCTGAAAAGAGATGTTAGGTGATAGAATAATAATAGAGGGTATTATTTAAGTGATTTTAACGCTGAGGAGGCAGAGATACGTGAAATAATAAGAGTGTATGGTATTATTTTAGTGACTTTAACGCTGCGAAAAAAGTGTTAGTTGAAATAATAATATTATAGTGTATTGTTAAAGTGACTTTAACGTTGAGAAAGAAGCTTAAATGAAATTATAATATTAGAGTGTATTATTTAACTATTTTTAACGCTGAGAGTAAAGCGCTTGGTTAAGTAGTAATAGAGGATATTATTATTATTAAAGTGACATTAATGTTGAAAGGGAGGTGTTCGGTGAAATAATAATATTGGAGAGCATTATTTAAGTGACTTCAACACAGATAAGATTATTATTGTTAGGTGAAATAATAATAGAGTGTATTATTTAATTTACTGTAACACTAAGAAGGAGTGTTAAGTAAAATAATAATAGCAGAGGGTATTATGTATGTGACTTTAACGCTAAAAAGAGGTGTTAGGTGAATTAATAATAATGGACATTATTCAAGTAACTTTTATGCTAAGAAAATAGTATTAGGTGAAAGAATAATGGAGTGTATTATTTAAGTATAGTAACTTGCCTTTAAAATGATCAATACATTCAAATATTCCTGTGAAAATGTGGGTTCAGAGTTTAAACATTATTATTTGTGCTTTATGAACTGTTTTAACAAGGTGGGACATTCGCAAATGTGTGTGTTATGTGACTACCAAGAGATATACAAATTACGCCTTCTTCTTAAATGTGTTAATAGATAAGTAAACTATTTATCTCTTCGTTTTTAAATAGAACTTTGTGTATTTTTGATAATTTTTGGGGTATTGAGGTTGTTTCCAATATTTTTAATAATAAACGTTTTAGTCAATTAATTTTGAATTCACTCAACTTAGTAAAAACAATTGTTGGAAATTTATTAAACACAGAATCATATTAAATATAATTGAAATCGATCAAGCCATTCCCTTGTAAAATGTAAACACAAACTAAAACTGCCTTGCATAACTAGGCAATTAGCACTCAGACTTTCCTTGTTTGAGAAGGCTATGACCATGAAAGAATTGGTCTAGGTCATGCAGAATGGACACTGATGATGACCATTTGTGCAACAAAAAAATGTTTTTTCTCTGGAAGTGTTTAAAAAAAGATTTACCTGTCTTGTAAGTTTATAGAGGTAGTGATATTAATAATTTTCAACTCAGAAAATTTTAGAAAAAAGTGGAAGTTATAACTAAAGTTATACATTTAAAACTTTATAAATAAACTATATAAACATAATTATAGGCTTCAACCTATATATTGAAGATTTTTTTAAAAAGTCGTTTAAAAGAATATCCTTTAGGAATATTTTCACTTAAAATAAAATCAAGTTTTATAAAATAGTTTCAACTTCTGAAATTAGTTTTAACCACACTTTAAGAAATCGTATTTGCATATATGTTTATATGAATGTAAATAAACCTTTATTTAATACATTCATTATATTCTCAGAAGTAAAATTGAAAATTGTGTGTGTGTGTGTGTGTGTGTGTATATTTTTATTCACTAAATGGAAAATATGCCCCCTACTTGTTTGGGTATTTTTTAAAGATAAAAACATATTTAAAAATTCTATATTTAGGAAAACCTTTATGCAAGATATTCTACAAGTATTAATGTCTCCAAGGTCAGGCAAGACAAAATTGTATAACAAATCTCCAGTCATTCACTATACATCTATTAGTAACCCAAGGATAAAGAATTATCTGATTCTACAAAACCAAATACTCTGGGAAAGGTTCTGTTTTACAATTAATATTTGTTCAAGAAAATTTAATAAAAAAAGTATTTAGTGTGAGGAAAAAACCTGGGTAAATAATATTTACAGAACAAGTAAATAAACAATGCCCTGGAACATTGCTAATATAAACATTGTTTTCATAATACAAGTATAAAGTCTTCTATTCAAAATGTAAAAGAATATTTTTAATATAAAATATCAAGAGCACAGTGGTAAAATATATTACAATAAAATGTCGGAAACGACCCCAATACCACAAAAATAACTAGTAATACAACTTATCTAAGATGAAACCCTTATGTACATTTCGATGACCATGTCATCATCATCAGAGGTTTTTATTACATAATTCAATTCTATTCTAGATTGCAATTTTGTAACTAAGATCCTCTGATGATGATACAAAGGTCATCAAAATGTGCGTAAGGGTTAGTCACTAAAACACTTGTAAATATGTTACAAGTTGCCTATAGTAGCACTTGCTTACATTTTTTGAGGACAGCCATTTCAGGAGATATGTCCCATTGTCAACTCAAACCTTGGTATCGACAATGGTACGCAACTCCCGAAACAGTAGTCCTCAGCAAATATAAGTAAGTGCTACTATAGGCAACTTGTAAAATATTTACATGTGTTTTAGTGAAAACTAATAGCTAACGTGAAGATGGAATCAACTAATACAAGGGTTAATGCTAGGTAACTTGTATTGTTAGCCATCTTTGATTATTTCTGTGGTATTGAGGTTGTTTCTAATATATTTATTGTAAAATATTTTTAATATTAAACATTTTAGTCAATTAATTTTGAAACACTAAACTAAATCTTATAATTTGTTAATTCCCTTTACATAAGCAAAAATTTACTTTTATTTAAAGTTGCTTGATGTAATCATCTTGTATTCACTGATTAAACTGTAATCAAAAATACTTTACTAAGTAAATACTTAAGGAATCCCGACGTATTCACTTAGTTAAGTATTTTTAATTATACTTTTATTTACTTATTACACTTTTGTTATTACTTGCGACCAGACTTTTTGTTAACTAAAACTTGTTAAATTGTTAACTTACACTTGGAGGGAACGTTTTCGTCTTACGACTTCTTCAGCCTATGCTCAACATACTCCACACATGCAACAATGACCATAAATTAAACACACTAGAGCAGTATGAAATATATAGACATAGCAACACATATAAAAATGACATCTTAAATCAACAAACACGGCACAGATCACACACACTCTTCGATTACATAACTTCTAACTTTCAAAAAAATGGTACCGAGAAAGCGCATTCCTAGCGGCAAAAATACGAGGCTGAAGAAGTCGTAAAACGAAAACGTTTCCTCCAAGTCTAAGTTAACAATTTCACAACTTTTGGTTAACAAAAAGTCTGGTCGCAAGTAATAGCAAAAGTGTAATAAGTAATTTACAACCAGCTCGTCATGAACAGCAACAAGATTTCGACTTTTATTTAATTGTTACAACATTTATTAGGAATATTTCTTTCATTAGTAAACCTTGTTAAATATGGTTACTGACCATATTACACACATTTAATATGGTTATTTCATAAATCTTGCTAAAAACTTTAGTATATGTCATATCATTTGAGATACTAGTTAAACCATATTTAACTAAAACCTGCAATTGAGCTACTAGTTTTTAACTAAAAACATTTGTACATATGCTATACTTGCCTATAGTGGGGCTTACTTTTATAATTATAGAGGACGGCCGTTTCAGAAGACCTCTCCCATATCCCACACCACCCTAACCTAAAACACCCAGAGAGGTCATTTACCACCGAGTTGACAATGGGACACATCTCCTGAAACGATCTCCTCCATAATCATAGAAGAAGGTGCTATTACGGACAAGTGTAACATACTAACATATGTACAAGTTAATCACTTTAACAATAGTTTATGACTATCCAAACGTTAGATTTTGTAAATTTGTGAAAACTTACTGAGACAGAATGTTTTTGATTGCTATGTGGACATCTTCGTCAGCGTCTTTTGGTCGGAGATGTCAGGTTAAGCGGTGACGGTTTTAAAGGCAGGTTTTCTATAGTATCAAAGAGTATGTGTGATTTGTATTGTGTTTGTTCGTTTAATATGTTTGTACTTTGTGCTTTTGTGTCTGTAAATGTCATATTGTTCTAGTGTGTTGAGATGTAGTCCTTTTTTGTTGATGTGTAGAATTTCTAGGTTATGGTAAATGTCTGTGTATTTGTGTCCTGTTTCTTTTATGTAATTGTAAAATGTTGAGTTGGTTTTCTGTTTGTGTTCCTCGACTCTTTGTTTAAAGCTGCTATCTGTTTGTCCAATGTAGAATTTGTTATATTCGTCGCAGTTCAGTTTGTATTTACCTGGTACTTGTAGTTTGTTGTTGTTGCTGTCGTGTTGTATTTTGTATTGTAACTTGTTATTTAGTTTTGTATGATAGATATGTAAAAGTGTTTTTAGTTAGTAGTGTTCATTAAAAATAGATGATTTAAAAGTTCTGGAAAGCCATTTATAGCTTAGATAGATGACATTGATACTAGCTGTTCTCAAGGTCAGGAGTGCATTTCCATTTGTTGACTTATTATGCTTTAGGATTCAGAGACGACACCACTGTTTTCTAATTGCTTCACTTCCTTTTTTGAATATTATATAACTTTCTTGCCTTTGAAATTTAGCTTCTGAAGTGTTCCGTAACATACATGTATCACTTGCTTCTAAAGTCAACCTATACATTAAATAAGCAGCCAGTAAATACAGTAAGAACCTAGGAAGTTCAATACGAGAGTATAGTCTGATTTATCATTCTACTAATTAAAGGTTTTACAATTAAATTAATGCTTAGAAATTTAAGTTTTGCATTAGAAAATGTAAACGAAATTTCATGTTTTGACAAAAAAAATTTAACATTTTTACAGGTGCATTACCGGAAGCTATAAAAACTGCTTGTGCTAAATGTACACCAAACCAAAGGGAAAAGGCCATCAAGACGCTAAAGAAGTTGAAGAAGGATTATCCACAGGAATGGAAGCAGCTGAGCACAAAATGGGATCCCACGGGAGTATATATTACAAAATTTGAAGAAGAAATGAAAAAGAGAAAAAATTAAGTAATTCTTATTTGCGGTGCTGAGAGGAGCTTGCATTTCAAAGTTTTGTGAAAAAGAGAACAGGTTTAGAAATATAAATGTAAATTTCAGTGGATAAAAGATTTGATTTCATTCTTGTTTGAGTGAAAGTTACTTGTTGTAAATATTTTTATATATATATTAAAAATATGTTATTATATTATTAAATAAAAACTGTTTTTCTAAAAAAAATTTTCATTTCTTTATGAAACTATTGAAAATGTCTGCTAATTTTTACACTGAGAAAATAATGTCTGCTAAGTTTTGCACTGTGAAAAAATTTTGGTCAATTCGGTCAGAATAGACCAGATAATAAATTTTGCATTTTCAAAATGAAAGTTGCAAAGAATTAACTTGTAAAATATTATCAGAAAATTGTACTCAGTTTAACAACAGTATATTCATGTTTCACTTCTCACATTTAACATAGATACAACTAATATAATGTTTGTCTAGCACAATTGAAAACTTGTTTCAAAATCTATTTCCCTGTAATCCATTATGTTCGGTGAAACTTAATTAATAACTTATTACACTTTTGCTATTACTTGCAAAAAGTCTGGTCGCAGGTAATATAGTAAGTAATTTACAACCAGCTCATCATGAACAGCAACAAGATCTCGATATTTATTAATAGCTTTACATTAGTTTAAAACTATCTAAACTATTCCTTACTGAGACAAAATGTTTTCAATCGCTCCATGGCGCTCTTCATCAGTGTCTCCATACAAATTTACAAAACAATTAACGTTTGGATAAACATAAACTAATGTAAAGTTATTACAAATCTATTTAATTATCAGCTTGAACATGTCATTATATACAAAGTTTTCATTTTTAAATTGACTACTTCTTATCGCTCCGTCATGAAACGCTTGATATATATAGATATACATTTACTTATATTACTCTTGACAGTCTCGACTAATACCTTGCGTCAGAAGTTTATTTTTATATATCATGTGAATTATAATAATAATATATATATAATATAATATTATATATTATAATAATAATATATTAAGGGTCTGAATATGTTAATAATTAATAATTATTGGTGAATTTTAACATTGAAAAATAATTTTTTTAAAGAAATCTCTTTAATGGAGGGAAATGAAGAAAAATTTTCTGCTTTATCACAACCAACTAACAGAGGCAATGACAGAAATTCAGATAATAGTGAGAATGAATTTGAAAGAAAAACGATAGATATAAATAAGGAAGAAAACAAGGAACAACCACAACTTAATTTAAAAAAAAGAATTACGAACATTGCGTAATATATAGTACCAGGAGCAAATGAAAAATGCAAAAAAGATGGACTAAACCAGTTATCTATAGAACGTTCAAGAGAATTATCAAGATTATGTTGTCAAAGATGTAGAGATAAAAAAAAAGAAGAAATTCTTAATACTCGCAGAAGCGTACTAATTTCAGAAGAATCAACTGCTGATAATCATATAAGTGTTGAAAATCACCACAGGATACACAATTCTCAAATACCCGGCCCGTCTTGGTTAGATGTCCCATTTGGTAACAAAAAAACTACTGAATCTCGTAATATTAAATTAAATGATGATTCAAAAAATGTTAATGACACAACTTCAGATTATGATTCAAATCAGCAACCAGAAAGCGTAATTAGTTAAGAAAATAGCATTACTCAAGTACACGAATCAAACATTATTTCACAAGTTTACGAAGAAACTAGAATTCAACACTCACAACATTCTCATTCTCGTCAGCGGTACTCAATGTTTAGTAGACGTTCCAGTGCACATATAGAAATGAAAAAGCGATTCTTTGATAATTTTTTTGGTCATTTTTGTGATATCTGTGATACAATATGGACTAAAAATGACTTAAAGCTATAAAAAAACAATGATACAACTATTAATATTAGGTTCATTAGAACGCTTCTCACAAAAAGTGATATAAAAGTAGTAAGTATATGCAAAACTTGTTTTCTATCAATTGGTAAAAAAAAATATTAAGCGGACATACAATTTTATTAACGCACATATAGTCATAACGTTTGATAAGAAAAGTAGTCACTTCTATCGGCACTCACCAAGTGCCACACGCTGTTTTATTTAAAATTTTCCAGATGTCAAGGACAGGAAACTCAAACAGCATAAAGAAATATTTGAACGTTGGACATGTTTATTTTAACATAAATAAAGGATATTTAATGAAGTTTTCCTATAGTCCTAAACATTTACGTGGATAAAAATTAAAGCTGAATGTTATTGTTAGGTTATATTCAGTTTTTCCTATTCCTGAGGTTGATTTTTGATGCTGCAAGACTTGTCTATGATCAAATACAAAACATATACGCAGAAAATATTACCACATAGTAAGTAATGGTATTATTCACCTTAATACACAGTCAGGGAAGTACTCAAGGTGTCCTGGATATTCTGAGACCCACTGGTCATTTAGTCCTATGAATTTGTAACACATATAAGAAGCATTAAAATATATTAATCACTCAAACAATAGTTTATGACTATCCGAACTTTAAAGTTAAAGCACGTAAAGTTGTCTGAAGTTCGGATAGTCATAAACTATTTTTTAAGTGATTAATAAGATTTACTGAACCTAATG
This sequence comes from Prosapia bicincta, assembly GCA_036971475.1. Classification (NCBI taxonomy): domain Eukaryota; kingdom Metazoa; phylum Arthropoda; class Insecta; order Hemiptera; family Cercopidae; genus Prosapia; species Prosapia bicincta. The sequence goes on along the minus strand of JBAIZL010000001.1, from coordinate 224,784,077 downwards.
GACTATAAAATTCAAGAATTAAAATATACATTGTTCTTATTTATAAATAAAATGTATTAGCTATGAGCTTACTATTCAATATCGTAAAACTTCATCTATAGTTAAAATTTGTATTTTAATACGTTACTACTTCTAATTTATTTGTACAAAACTGAAAAACATCTTAAAATAACTACGTATTTGGATTTTTATTTTTTTATTTTGAAAATGTTAAACAATAAACAAACTGTAATTCTTTTTGAAATATTCTCCTGGGATGGGAATGACTTCTGGTCCTCTGTCTTACTGGAGAGATGGACCAATTTCGGGCCCCCAGATTTCCCAGTTGGACACCCTCTGAAATTTAATCCTAGGTAAACTCAATCCTAGGTATATTTAATCCTAGATATATTTAATCCTAGGTATAATTAATCCCTGTACATAGTAAAACAGAACACTTTTGATTAAGCAAAATGATTAAGGTAAGTACTATAAAATAAATTTGATTTTTTATTTTACAATATATTAGACACAACATATAGTCTTTATATGTACAAAGTCTTTATTGTAGGCAAAATATACTAAAAAATATGTATTAAAACTAAATTTAACTTTAATATTTTTCTATTAAAGAAATTTTACATAAAATAAATGTTTTATCATCACCTACAGTTCCTGTAAACATTAGCAAGAAAATTGTTTTTATTTTACAACTTATACAAGATTTGCCTAAAATTAATCAATCTTAAAATATTCCTTCATCCAAACTTAGACACATCTCTTTATTTTTACAATCAGAGTCATATCCAGCAGAAGGGTTATAAGGTTGAAACTCAACTAAAATTTAAAATGAAAATAAACATTTAACAACTGTATGAATCAACTGTGGCATAATGTTTATTTTTAAATAAATAAAACCTTTAAACCACAAATAACATTTATTAGTTAGTTGTATTTTTAAAATACCTCTGAAGATGATTCCTGAATTGAAATGTACATAAGGTTTAAATAAATGTTATTTGTGGTTTAGAGGTTTTATTTATTTAAAAATAAACATTTAACAGTTGAGTGAGGCGGGGGTGCATGAACGCCCGTGCTCTACTGACACCTATAGCGGTAGGCGTTCATGTATGACCCGCTCTCCCTCTCAATTCATTGGTTCAGTGTGAGCTTGGCCATAGAAAATTTTGTGTCCCTTGTTGGTTATTGTGACAGTCTTTGTGAACATTTTGATGCATTTCTTGTTTTATTCCACCATTGCTGTCAGATTAAGGACTGTATTATGATATCAGTGTTACTTGAAGTGTGTTATAGTAGTGTTTATTAGTTTTTGTACATTGAATATAGATAATGAGGATGAATTATGGGAGAATGCCTACTTTGACAAATGTTGTTACAGTAAACTTTCCTTAATAATTTATCCTCGTTATTCATATTCATTGCACAAAAACTAATAAACACTACTATAACACACTTCAAGTAACACTAATACGATAACACAGTCCTCTATGCGATAGCAATAGTGGATACAAACAAAAATGCACCGAAATGCTCACACAAAGACTTATACAATAACAGACAAACTATTCAACGTTTTCTGAAATTAACTAACCTCACAATGAACCAATGAATTGAGCCAGAGAGCAGGGCATAAATGAATGTTTACTGCTGTGGGCGCCAGTTGAGCATGTGCGTTCCACGGGTATCAAAGTGTTAAATGGTGATTACAAATAAGAAAGTTTAGCCAACTGTAGTTTGAGTGGCCATGTAAAATTTCAAATCCTATTTTTGTTTTGAAAAACACATTTGAGAATTTATTTACTCTATATCACTTTCCTATAGTAGCGCTTACTTTTGTTCTAAATGAAGACAACCATATTATCATGAGAAATGCCATACTAACAACTTGGATATAATAGATGTAAGAGTTAAGGTGAAAGATGGAAATGAGACACATCTCTCGAAGTAGCCATCCTCATTTACACTAACAGTAAGTGATATTATAGACGTGTTTATGTATTGATAAATGTTAATTTGTATAAGTGTAAACAAATAACTCAAGTTTAAGGTGGAAACAAATAATATGTTTTATATAAATTCTAAAAAGTCACTAGCCATCCAATTACTGAGTAAAAGCTGCAACACCCAAAAGTTTACTGGTTTCATCCCAGATAACATTAAGTAATAATATTTATTTTTTAATACAAATCCATTTTACTTGAAATCCAATCCCATTAATTAATTTAAATAATCACAGATAAAGCCAAATAGATTAAGCCTTGATGTGAACTTTAGCAGAGATATCTAATTTTGAAAATCTGTGCAACAAAAATTGACAAAATCAACTAAAAAGACAATTTTTGATGTCCAACAACAATCTTAATCCATCAATAAATCTACTTCAAACATTTTTCTAAAACATTGAAAATCATAAAAGTTGTTGTGTTTACCAATTCTACATCAATTGTGTCTATCAAAATATAATAAAATTGCTTGTTGTAATCATCTAAAATTCACTGGTTAAATTATAAGTAATTTTTGTGTAACTGAGGAGTGGCGGAGTTAAACAGGGATTTTAAGGCTCAAGCCGCCCGTAATACGAACAAGTGGAAAATTTTTAAACTAAAGTTAATACTATAAATATAAAACAAAATGTCATTTCCTAAGTTTGTGATTGCACCTGATTTAAATTTACTTATAATGTTTTTACATACCCATATTAATCACTATAATACCGTACTATAATCAATATAAAATACGTCCACCCACAATGTAATAAATAGATGTTTTTTATTGTAAGTATTTGGTAAATTAGTTTAATTAATGATTGTATAATGCCATAGAGTAGGCCTATAACTCGGATAGAACACCCTTGAAGTTCACTTCATAGCTACTACATTTCCTAAATATTTTCCAGGCTGGGGGGGGACCCCATCTCATTCCCTCCTCACTAGTTCCCCCTAAATATATTTCTCGGTTCGCCACTGTAACTGAGTGAATACTTTTGAACTTACTGACTGACGCGTTTCAAAACAAACATTTCATCGATGATAGTAGCTTCGTCAATAAAATGATTGTTTCAAACCACATCAGCAAGTAAGTTCAAAAGTATTCGCTCAATTATGCAATAATTACTTATAAATATAATAATTTTAAGTTTCATATTTTCTTCAATAAAACACCACGATTTTCAAATAATGCTTTCCCCTGGATTACACCAACACTTTAAATTTATTTTGATTTTTAAAAATATGTATTTTATTGATATTTATCACTTAGGCTTAGATGTTTATAATCATATTCATTACACTTTTAAACATTTTGTAAGAAGTTTGTTTTTTGTAATTAACTCTTTTTAGTTCATTATTTTTCAGAATGTAATTACATAACATTTTGACACATTTGTAACAAAACATTTCAAATTATTCTCCGTTAATCATTGTCTTCCCTTCTCTAATTATTGCAGGGACTTTTCATTTTACGAACAGGAATATTGTATGCCTATGACTTTTGAGCAATACCAATAATAATTACGCAGCCTGTGAGCAGAATAAAGTGCAAAGATTAATGTTCTAAATTTCTATAGTATTACATTATCGATTTAAAACACTGTCTTATATGGTTTATGGACGACACGAACGGCAACACGACATGTTGTAGTATTTATATGAACAAAGTCGAGCTTGAGTAACTAAGTTACAGTTGTGGAACAGATCTTCACATTCATCAACAGCATCTTAAACAAAATACACAATTGTATATTTTTAAATTTTATATTAAAAATATTGGTTATATTTTAAATGTTTTTTTTTACAAATAACAATAAAACAACTTAAACAATAGTTTATGACTATCCAAACTTTGAATTTAGTAAATTTGTTAAAACTTACTGAGACAGAACGTTTTCGATTGCTATGTGTCGATCTTCATCAGTGTCTTCTGCTTGGAGATGTTGGATCAAGCTGTGACAGTTTTAAAAACAAAAATTCGATAGTATCGAAGAGTATGTGTGAGTTGTATTGTGTTTGTTCGTTTTGATATGTTTGTACTTTGTGTTTTTGTGTGTCTATAAATTTCATATTGTTCTAGTGTGTTAAGATGTGGTTTTTTTTTTGTTGATGTTTAAGATGTCTAGGTTATGGTAAATGTCTGTTGTAAAAACCGTCACCGCTCAACCCAACAACTCCAAGCAGAAGACACTGATGAAGATCACCACATAGCGATCGAAAACATTCAGTCTCAGAAAGTTTTTACAAATTTACAAAATTTAAAGTTCGGATAGTCATAAGCTAATGTTAAACTGATTAAGTAAGATTCACTGAACATAATGGACTACAAAATTCAAGAAACAAATATATGACGGCAAGGTCACCGATCCCTATAACCTCTATATTATTTGTAGAATATTATAGTGGATATTTGAATGAACATTATATTTACTTTATTCTTATTATATTTACAAATATATAACCATTTTAGGAAAAAGAAATTATTAGGGGGAATTTATCAGTGCTGAGGTAGCCTTTAAATGACCAAACTTTATAACCCCAGGTTTTTGGTTATTTTAATTTTTTTTAAATATTTTCAACAAGTATTATAGTGGTATTATGGTGATAAAGAGATTTATGTGATACAACTTTTATAGGTTCTAAAGGGGTTTTGATTTTTTCATACCACAGTAAATGTTTAAAAATGAATATGGTAAAGTATATTTATTTATTTAATTATCTATACTTTATCATTAAAAGTATTTTTAGAAACATACTAGAACAATATAAATTACAAGAGTTACCCTTCTAATTATACCACCAATTTTGCTGATTGATGATCAACAGGGTTGGTCAATAGAAGACAAATCGGAGAGAAAAAAGTAAAACTATCTAATCCATAAGGTAAGTTCAAGTAAAATAAAAGTACAGCTAGACCAAATCCAACATAAGGGGTTCTGAGAGATATTTATCATTTAATGTTGAACGATGACAAACTCTCATAGAATGCTTTTGTTATATATGAGAAAAACGTTTAGGAACAATTCCGATGTTGCCAACTAATGACCGGTTGTTTGAAGTTTTTAAATAAGTAGATGTAGTAAATTTTAAAATTGACTGACCTTGTGCTTTGTATATCAATTGGAGCACACAACATATATTTAACTCATCATTGATTATTCTCACGAGTTATGCGTAATCAATTATTTTCTGCAAACTATATTTCCAGACTGTGTCAATGATATTCAATCGTTTAGTGTGAATGTAATTGTGTATTGATTAAGTGTGTTATTACATTACAACTCACACACACTTTTTGACTTTATAACTCCTAATACTCACAAAATACACCCACACCACCATAACATCCCACCCCCACCCTAATACCCTTACCTACGAAAACCTTGAGATCAGTTACGGTCTGAGTTGACAATGGGACACATCTCCCGAAACGGCCTTCCTCAACAAATATAGAGTGTTTAGTGAAAACTAGTAGCTCACGTGAAAATGGAATCAACAAATATGAATAGCATGAAAATAAAGTAAGCATCTTTTTTCCGTAAGGCACCTTGCTGTCAGGCCAGTTTTTTTGCGGCATCAGTTGAATCTTTATTTTTTTCCAACTCAGCCAGTTATGTTCGAGTGTCCGAATTCAGTTTACTAGTGTCCTACAGATTGGTGAATTACCCAACTTAATCAGTTCTGTTTGAGTCCATATCATTCAGCTTACATATGATCAACAGGATTTTGTGTATTTAGGTAATTTATTTAGTTATTTTACCTAGAATTTGTAATCTACAACATACATTATGGTGGAAAAGCGTGAATAAACTATGTTTTATAACAAAGATAAGATTCCTGCAATAAAACTATTAGATGCAGGAGAGACAAGTAAGAAAGTGTGAAGTGAGATGGGTGTAGGTACCAGTACGGTGAGTGGCTAGAAAAATCTTGTGAAAAATTAGAAAAATTGTACTCTAACCAAGTTTCGTCTTCAGGCAACAATAAGTGCAAAATGATAAAGGCACTGGAAAATGATAAAGTGATAAAGCATTTTTCTTTTGGTTCATGCAGCGTAAATCAAAAGGACTGGTCATCACCAGACTCATATTAAAAAGGAAAGCTCTTGAATTTCATTTATAAAAATGAAAATTGAAAGTAAGTTTAATGATAGTGAGGATGGCTGAAAAGTAGAAAAATAGACATGGAGTTAAATAACTTCAAATAAGTGGGGAAAGTTATCAGTAAATAAAATGAGTGAGCAAGAGTTGAAAATTTTTCTATATAAGAGGCTTGATTAGGAAGAAATTAACGGTTATCAACTGTAACAAAAGTAGCCTAAATTTCAAAATGCTTCTCAGCTGCAGTCTAGCCTCCAAAAAAAACCAGGCCTCCAGGGTATGAAAAGGAAAGAGTTGCTATTTTCGACCTGAAGTATGTTACAGGTACTAATAAATTAAAATGTGGCCTGATTGGAACATCATAAAACATTAAGGGCTTTTGAAATTGTAGAGATACAGATTCCACTTTACCTGTGTGGTACAGAGGGCAAAAAACGCATGGATGATCGCAGCAATCTTATGGGATTGGTTCTAAAATCGGTTTGACCCGTCTATGGAAAAATACACAAAAGAAAAGAAGTTGGCAAGGAAGGCCATTTTACTCGATAATGCCCCTCCCACCCATCAGCAGATGAATTGAAAAGAGGAGACGTATAGCATTTTTTTTGCCACTGAACATAACATCTTTATGCCATCCAGTGAATCATGGCAACCTGGAAAATCTCAAACGGTTATATTGCAGTAAACTACTAATAGTTTCAATCCCGTGTATGGATGCAGGAAAAATGTTTCCGAGTGTCTCAAAAATGTAGACTTGCTAGATATCGCTTTTTTGGATTGATACAACATGGGATGCAATCAGGCCAATAGCATTAGCTAAATCATTGCAAAAACGATTGGATCGTAAAACCAACAATGAAAGGATTGAAAACGTATTACAAACAAAAAACCTAGTGAAACAAATTAAGACACCGTTGATCTTCTCTGAAACATTCATGGTCGTAACGACATGAACAGTGTTGGTGCGAATGAACAGATGAAAGAGGATGAATTTTATGAGTATACTACTAGTGATCTATAGAATTAATGAGCAGCCGAATATGACGAAAGAAACCAAACCATTGCGCATAGCGAAGTTTTCCAGGCATTTGACCAGCTAATCGATTAAGTTGAACAACAAGACAAAGCAAGAGCAGCTGATCGTCTACTCTTCACGAAGGTGCAAGTGGAGGTGAAGATATATTTCATCAAAAAAACAAGTTTAACGAAACAAGCAACCCGGAATCACATTTTCTTTTAATAAACAAAACTGACAATTAATGTACACATGTATGTACAGTACAGTATCAAAAAACTTTACATACAGGCAAGTATCTATGATGTATATTACTGTTACATTTTTACAAGTCCTATAGTGCTATTGAAATATAATTACAATTTTCTGTAAGTGTAACTTATTTACTTTAAAAATCCTATAGTGCTATTGAAATATAATTACAATTTTCTGTAAGTGTAACTTATTTACTTTAAAAATCATACATATATTTCCAATTGGAATGGTGATTATGTAGTATAAACGTACATCATTACATTACCCCTCTCAAATTAGGATTTTGTATTATCCAGATGGATCTCTCACCACATTGATCCAGATACGAGTGGTTTTACTGTGTTTTAATTTGGTACGACATAATGCTCTTTTTTATAATTCAACTTTCAGTACATTAAGTTTTGTACATCTTTCTGGAGGGAGGATATATTTTTCATACCTACTATAATGTTATTATGAATAATTGGAGTGTTTTTTAAAATATTTTTCCAAAATAATTAATTTTAAGGTGTCAACAACAATTATTTTATTCCTATATCCCTGAGGACTTTCTACCAGATCAGGTTTATTGCAATAACACTTGTGCCTAAGGTTAACATTATGATACAAAATTTATTAAAGATTAATTGGCTTAAAGAAACCTTGAAAGTGCTGTTAACAAATGTAACTGTGCTATTACCTGAACTTTCTAATGTACTTGTAGAAACCTTTGTTGTTGAATCACTGCTAATTGCTTGTTGTTTATTATCTGACTGATGTGAACCCACAACATTATCTAAAAAAAATAATTTTATCATTTACAATAAAAAAAATACCAAATTCAACCTAAATACATGTAGTTAAAAATAAAAAATAATTAACATTTGTTGATTCCATCTTTGCGTGAGCTACTAGTAATCACTAAACACTTTTAAATGTTTTAAACTTGCCTATAGTAGCACTTACTTTATTTGTTGAGGACGGCCGTTTCGGGAGATGTGTCCCTTTGTCAACTCAGATCGTAACTGATCTCAAGGTTTACGTAGGTTAGGGTGGGGGTGGGATATTTTGGTGGTGAGGGAGTATTTTGTGTGTATTAGGAGTTATAATGACATAAAGTGCATGTGAGTTGTAATGTAATTGTGTATTGAGTATGTGTGTAGGGTGTAGTTTGAAGTGCCTATATATTTTGTATTGTTCGGTTGTGTAGCGTTGGTTATTTCTGAGTTGTTTATGAACAACACAGAAACACATAAACAACACAGAAATAACCAATGCTACACAGCCGAACAATACGAAATATATAGGCACTTCAAACTACACCCTACACACATACTCAATACACAATTACATAACAACTCACACGCACTTTTTGACATTATAACTTCTAATACACACAAAATACACCCACACCATCAAAATATCGCACCCCCACCCTAACCTACGTAAACCTTGAGATCAGTTATGGTCTGAGTTGACAAAGGGACACATCTCCCGAAACGGCCGTCCTCAACAAGAAAAGTAAGTGCTGCTACAGGCAAGTTTAAAACATTTAAAAGTGTTTAGTAAAATAATTAAATAATGGAATATAAACTATGATGAATTTGTAAACACTTGACAAAGTCACTGCACCTGTAGCCAATCATATGTTTGGTACAGACGAACGACTACCTGTTTTACAAACTTTGGTTGTGATGGTAGCCAATTAGTACCTTAATCAGTAAGCTTTTTCAAATTACTTAAAACAATAATGTCTGGTCAGGTTTTTATTTTTTCTTGCAGCAGCAAATAATTTATTAAACACCTACACTCACAGTAATGATGTGCAATTACTAGCAAGAATATTACTTTATTTTTGCTAAAAGGCTTGATTTTTGTTTTTGGAGTTGCTATTTGGCATCGAAAACTCTGTAACCTAACTCATACCAAAGAATAGCACACATAATCTAGTTAATAATGTAATGTACATTATTAATATATCTGAAAAGGTTAATTTGTAAATGCAATGAAATGGTGTTATTATCAATAATACAGTGTATTTAGCAAGTTACACACACACACACACACACACACACACACACACACACACACACACACACACACACACACACACACACACACACACACACACACACACACACACACACACACACACACACACACACACACACACACACACACACACACACACACACACACACACACACACACACACACACACACACACACACACACACACACACACACACACACACACACACACACACACACACACACACACACACACACACACACACACACACACACACACACACACACACACACACACACACACACACACACACACACACACACACACACACACACACACACACACACACACACACACACACACACACACACACACACACACACACACACACACACACACACACACACACACACACACACACACACACACACACACACACACACACACACACACACACACACACACACACACACACACACACACACACACACACACACACACACACACACACACACACACACACACACACACACACACACACACACACACACACACACACACACACACACACACACACACACACACACACACACACACACACACACACACACACACACACACACACACACACACACACACACACACACACACACACACACACACACACACACACACACACACACACACACACACACACACACACACACACACACACACACACACACACACACACACACACACACACACACACACACACACACACACACACACACACACACACACACACACACACACACACACACACACACACACACACACACACACACACACACACACACACACACACACACACACACACACACACACACACACACACACACACACACACACACACACACACACACACACACACACACACACACACACACACACACACACACACACACACACACACACACACACACACACACACACACACACACACACACACACACACACACACACACACACACACACACACACACACACACACACACACACACACACACACACACACACACACACACACACACACACACACACACACACACACACACACACACACACACACACACACACACACACACACACACACACACACACACACACACACACACACACACACACACACACACACACACACACACACACACACACACACACACACACACACACACACACACACACACACACACACACACACACACACACACACACACACACACACACACACACACACACACACACACACACACACACACACACACACACACACACACACACACACACACACACACACACACACACACACACACACACACACACACACACACACACACACACACACACACACACACACACACACACACACACACACACACACACACACACACACACACACACACACACACACACACACACACACACACACACACACACACACACACACACACACACACACACACACACACACACACACACACACACACACACACACACACACACACACACACACACACACACACACACACACACACACACACACACACACACACACACACACACACACACACACACACACACACACACACACACACACACACACACACACACACACACACACACACACACACACACACACACACACACACACACACACACACACACACACACACACACACACACACACACACACACACACACACACACACACACACACACACACACACACACACACACACACACACACACACACACACACACACACACACACACACACACACACACACACACACACACACACACACACACACACACACACACACACACACATATATATATATATTATATATATATATATATATATATATATATATATATATATATATATATATATATATTTATAGGTTAGTTCTAGTAGAGCTTAAAGCTTATTTAGGAATTTTTGGACTTGATAGGAGACTGACAGACTTACCTAAAGGCAATAGTCCAAAACTGCAATCTCTTTGGAAATAAGCACATATAAAACACTTAATACACTTTTATTTGAAATATTTCGATCAACATGATCTTCTTCAGTCAAGAAAGAGAAAAAGAGAAAAAAGAGAAAAAGAGAAAAAAGAAAAACAAAAGATTGACTTCAATCTTTTGTTTTTCTCTTTCTTGACTGAAGAAGATCATGTTGATCGAAATATTTCAAATAAAAGTGTATTTGGTGTTTTATATGTGCTTATTTCCAAAGAGATTGCAGTTTGGGACTATTGCTTTTAGGTAAGTCTGTCAGCCTTCTATCAAGTCCAAAAATTCCTATATATATACATATATATATATTTTAAAACAACATAGGTTATTCAAATACAAGAATATTTATTAACTTATAGCCAAAGCTTTTCGTTGGTAAACAGTACCAACATCATCTGATGTATTGTATACGAGGCATGTTTTTAAAGTAAGTACCGTTTCTAAATTTCCCCGCCGCAGCTCTGCGGTCGGCGTTTAGCGCATGCGCGCAGTGTAGCTACATCTGTTGGGAAGCTACAGATGCCATTGTGACGCCGTTTGATCGAGTCTTAGTTTGTTTACGTGATTTTAAAATGCCGCAGACAATCGAGAATCCCGCCGACTATGAAGTGCGTGGTGTGATTCGTTTTCTCTGTGCTAAAGGCTTAAAAGCAATTGACATTCAACGTGAAATCAGTGAAGTTTATGGTGAAAACATTATGAGTGAAGGAATGGTGCGGAAATGGGTTAGGGCCTTCAAAGATGGCCGCACAAACGTTCATGATGAGGAACGAAGTGGGCGACCTTCAGTCATTACCGATGATCTCATTCAAAAAGTGGACTGTAAAGTGAAAGAGAACAGACGGTTCACAATTTCGTCCTTAGCTGTAACATTTCCTGCTGTATCAAGAAGTGTTCTCTACGAAATTGTGTCTGAACGTTTAAATTATCGGAAACTGTGTTCACGGTGGGTACCGAAAATGTTGACTGATAAGCACAAAACCAAACGATTGGGCAGTGCATTGAGCTTTCTCGAGCGTTACCGTAACGAGGGCGATGATTTTTTAAGCCATATCGTTACAGGTGATGAAACGTGGGTAGCCTACGTTACACCAGAATCAAAACAACAGTCAATGGAATGGCGGCATTCAACATCCCCTAGGAAAGTCAAATTCAAGCAAACAATTTCTGCCCAGAAAATCATGTGCACTGTCTTTTGGGACAGAAAGGGTGTGTTGTTGGTCGATTTTCTGCCTCGCGGTGAAACGATCAATGCAGCCGCGTACTGTGAAACTTTAAAAAAACTGCGCCGCGCAATCCAAAACAAAAGATGTGGCATGTTGAGTGCAGGCATCGTTTTGCTCCACGATAATGCTCGTCCAAATTCAGCAAATCTAACGCAAGAGCTCATCACTTCATTTGGCTGGGAACAATTGGACCATCCTCCATACAGTCCCGATCTAGCGCCTAGCGACTACCATTTGTTTCTACACTTGAAGACGCATTTAGCGGGGAAGCGTCATTCCAATGATGAAGAAGTAAAAACGTCTGTGCAGCAGTGGTTGTCCAGTCTGGCGGCAAGCTTCTATGACGACGGCATACAAAAGTTGGTCCCAAGATACGACAAGTGCCTTAATAATAATGGAAATTATGTAGAGAAGTAGAGGAAAGAATGCTCTTTGAGGTAAATAGTTTTGTTTGAAAAAATTTACTTGTTCATTTTTTATATCAAAACGGTACTTACTTTAAAAACATGCCTCGTATGATATATTTATTTTATTTCATTCTCTCATATTTCTTTTTGTGTTTTCTCTTTGATTGACAAAGACCACTGTGTGGTTGAAATATATCATTGGTTAAGTGCTTCTATGTGTTTCTATTTCAAGACTACAGAGTGGACTCTTACCAAGGTAAGTCTGTCAGTCTCCTAGTCCAAAAAATCTAAATAATCTTTACCAACCAAACTAACCTAATATATATATATATATATATATATATATATATATATATACATATATATATATATATATATATATATATATATATATATATATATATATATATATATATATATATATATTATAGTACCAATGTCTGTTAATAACCAAGATTCTAGGACTAAGGTTTTATTCCCCTTCATATTATCTAATAACAGGTTTCAAGAATGTGAGATACAAATATCTTTCTATACATCTGTGAGTAGAGGAAAGTACTGAAGATAAATAGAGAAAACACAAGATATGTAGATAATAAAATATAAACACCTAGTAGTAGCATGGATGAGTTACATTGTCTTATTGTTGAAATACAAATGTGATCAGTATGGTATAAAGTTCAACGTCACAAAAACCATTGATGTTTACAACAAAAGCTAAACAAACAGTAAGACAGTTGGTACTGGGCAATCAAATAATTTTACTTGTTGAATCAAATACTATAGCAACAGTAAAATCAAGAAAAGGATATATGAATAGGATAGAAAAAGCTAGAAGATTGTTCGTAACTTGATGTGCATATTTACCTCAAAACATTTAACCCCCACCTTCTATAGTTACATTTCTCAAGTGTTGTGTTTTTTTAAAAATTTAAACAATGATCTACACTTGAACAAAATGTTTGAAGCCTCTGAAATGTAGGTCTATAAGCCTTTGAAGTGCTTTGAATGCCTATAAAGTTACTTTGAGAAACTTTACTCTACCTTCTTCAGTCAGACTTCTCAAGTGTTATGTGTTTTTCTTTCTATTATAATAAAAGAAAAGAAACATTTGTTGATTCCATCTTCACGTGAGCTACTAGTAATAACTTACACTTTTTAAAAAATGTTTTAACTTGCCTATAGTAGCACTTACTTTGCTTGTTGAGGACGGCCGTTTCGGGAGATGTGTCCCTTTGTCAACTCAGACCGTAACTGATCTCAAGGTTTACGTAGGTTAGGGTGGGGGTGGGATATTTTGGTGGTGTGGGTGTATTTTGTGTCTATTAGGAGTAATGGTGTCAAAAAGTGCGTGTGAGTTGTAATGTAATTGTGTATTGAGTATGTGTGTAGGGTGTAGTTTGAAGTGCCTATATATTTCGTATTGTTCGGTTGTGTAGCGTTGGTTATTTCTGTGTTGTTTATGAAGAATTTGTAGGTTAGATGTTATGTCTGTGTAGTCGTGTGTTGTGGAGTTGAGATGATCGGCGAAGTTTGATTGTTAGTTATTGTTTTTTAGTGCTTTTATATGTTCTTGGTAACGTGTGTAGAATGACCTCCCTGTCTGGCCTATGTAAAAACTGGGGCATGAACTGCAAGTTAGTTTGTAAACTCCAGTGGTGTTGTAAATGTCATTGATTTTGCTGTTGGGTTTAAATTGTTTGTTGAGAGTGTTGTGTGTGGAGTAAGCTATTTTGTAGTTGTATTTTCGTAATGTGTTGGTTAGATTGTGGGTTTTGGATGATCTGTAAGGTATTGATAAGTATTTTATGGGATTGTCATCTTGTGTGTTTGTATTTGGATTATTATGTTTATTTTTTAGGCGGTTGTATAATTTGTCTATCATTGTTGGGTTGTATCCGTTTGTTTGTGATATATATATTTTATGATGTGTAACTCCTGGTAGTGTTCATCTTTGTCTAGTGGTGTTTTAAGGAGGCGATATATCATGGTATTGTAAGCGGCTAGTTTGTGTTGGTGTGGGTGGTTTGAGGAACTGTGTATGGTCGTATTAGTGCTGGTGGGTTTTCGGTATATGTTGAATTTATGTGTTTGTTTGTCTGTTCGTTTAATTGTGAGGTCTAAGAAGTTAAGGGAGTTTTGTTGTTCTGTTTCGATGGTGTATGTTAGTTTAGGGTGTATGGAATTTAGGTGTTTTAGAAATATGTGTGCTCTGCGTGTGTTGCCTTTATAGACAAAATTAAAAACATAAATATTCCACACAATTCCACCTTAGTCTCATTTGATATATCAAATCTATATACAAACATCCCCATTCCAGAAACCATCGACATCCTCAAAAACATGCTAATAGACACAAATACACCACATACACACATTGACGAAATCATCCACCTCACAAGATTATTCACTTCTCAAAATTACTTCACCTACAATAACACATACTACAGCCAGAAAGATGGACTACCTATGGGCTCCCCCATAGCAAGCATCTTAGCAGAAATATTCATACACCATTTCAAACAAAACCACATTTTACACAACAACAAATACTCCGATAACATAATTTACTGGTACAGATACGTCGACGACATCATAACATTATATAAAGGCAACACACGCAGAGCACACATATTTCTAAAACACCTAAATTCTATACACCCTAAACTAACATACACCATCGAAACAGAACAACAAAACTCCCTTAACTTCTTAGACCTCACAATTAAACGAACAGACAAACAAACACACAAAAATGCAACATATACCGAAAACCCACCAGCACTAATACGACCATACACAGTTCCTCAAACCACCCACACCAACACAAACTAGCCACTTACAATACCATGATATATCGCCTCCTTAAAACACCACTAGACAAAGATGAACACTACCAGGAGTTAAACACCATAAAATATATAGCACAAACAAACGGATACAATCCAACAATGATAGACAAATTATACAACCGCCTAAAATATAAACATAATAACCCAAATACAAACACACAAGATGACAATCACATAAAATACTTATCAATACCTTACAGGTCATCCAAAACCCACAATCTAACCAACACATTACGAAAATACAACTACAAAATAGCTTACTCCACACACAACACTCTCAACAAACAATTTAAACCCAACAGCAAAATCAACGACATTTACAACACCACTGGAGTTTACAAACTAACTTGCAGTTCATGCCCCAGTTTTTACATAGGCCATACAGGGATGTCATTCTACACACGTTACCAAGAACATATAAAAGCACTAAAAAACAATAACTACCAATCAAACTTCGCCGATCATCTCAACTCCACAAAACATGACTACACAGACATAACATCTAACCTACAAATTCTTCATAAACAACACAGAAATAACCAACGCTACACAACCGAGCAATACGAAATATATAGGCACTTCAAACTACACCCTACACACATACTCAATACACAATTACATTACAACTCACACGCACTTTTTGACATCATAACTCCTAATATACACAAAATACACCCACACCACCAAAATATCCCACCCCCATCCTAACCTACGTAAACCTTGAGATTAGTTACGGTCTGAGTTGACAAAGGGACACATCTCCCAAAACAGCCGTCCTCAACAAGCAAAGTAAGTGCTACTATAGGCAAGTTAAAACATTTTTTAAAAAGTGTAAGTAAAAAGAAAAGATGAAGAATGGTCTTAAAGTGAATAAAAAAGTTGAACCCTTTGAAATGTAGGTCTATAACAAATGCTAAGCATATTTGGATCAATCAAATTTGTGTAGGGACCTTAGTTGTAGTCACAAAGTAGTAATATGTTAATTATGAAAAAGAGAGAGAAATTATTATGAAAAAATAAGCTAGAATGCCTAGAGCATCTTATGATTTACAATAAATATATTCAAGTAAAAATTCACAGTAACAGTGGATCCAGTAGGAGAAGTCACTCTCGGCTGCATGTGTTCATATTTCAATCACATCTACAACATTTTTCTCATAATTTTGGAAGTTACCTACATTTATACTAAATCAATTCGCTCTCATGTTCTTATCTGATTGATAAATAGAACTTGAACTAAAAATAATAATTATGTACACAATACACTAATGAATTTGCCTTTATTGTTTTCTGCATATTTACCATTGAAATGAGGATAACTGCTAAAAAAGTGTACACTATCAGAAGGGCTTCCAGCTATGGTGTTTTCTGAAAATATAAAAATTATATTACAAATAATTTAAATTATATATATATATATATATATATATATATATATATATATATATATATATATATATATATATATATATAATATTTCATGTTGTCCATTACTTTTCCGTTGCACTGACTTTATGAAGATATTATTATTAATTGTAAACAATTTTTTCCACTACTAAGTGCAATAATTTTACCTTATGTGATGAGGCACCTTTCGGTCACTTGATCATTGTCGAATCACGAAATTCAGAGGGTAGAAAAAATTGTTTACAATTAGTAATCCTGACCTGATCAGGGTGTCACAGCAATGAACTGTTAACAGTCTTGAGCTTAACTATACTCCTTTCAAAATATTTGAGATTGGAAACTTCTCTACAAATCCTTCTTTTTCCTTGTTTTATTTAAATTCAGTTCACATTATTTACAGTAGTTATTCCAATAATTATGTTTCTTCTGTAGTTATATTTTGGTTTCTTTGAAATTCAGTATGTTTGCAAACCGGAGACTATTTATTTGTTCCTTCATAACTTTCAATCTATTATTGCAATGATAAATTGAATTTAAAGTTCAGCTTGAAACAAGGATGATCTTCTATTACTAAGGTAAGAGTAAAAATGTACAATTTCTCTTAAAAAATATAAACTAATATAACATTATTCTGGCCTATAATTTGAAAAATTCATGTAGTTACAAAACTTAAGAAATATGTAGTCTAGACCTAAAACATTATCACTTATATTCTATTATGTATTTTAGACTATTCACTATCAGTTTCCTTAGTGCAATTGAAACATCAAATTTGTCGTTAAGTTTGCGATTTACAAACAAATATTTTGTAAGAAGTACAACAAACTTTAGTTTTATTATTTTTGTGTTTTCCACAAGGTAAGAAAGGTCCAGTTTTTGAATTATTTGGTTCCATATTGTAATTTCGCAATCAAAATTTTGTAATAAAGAT
The DNA here is from genome assembly GCA_036971475.1 of Prosapia bicincta. Taxonomy (NCBI): domain Eukaryota; kingdom Metazoa; phylum Arthropoda; class Insecta; order Hemiptera; family Cercopidae; genus Prosapia; species Prosapia bicincta. Next base: position 224,765,824 of record JBAIZL010000001.1, on the reverse strand, counting down.
AACAGTGTCTTTTGAAAGAGATCTGAGTTTAACTCGTTATTTCAAATGATCTCCCATAAACTGGCTTGCCAATTCATTAAGAAATATTCTCCTGTTCACTAGTCTACAGGAGACAAGGATTCTACTGGATTCATGAAGGAGCATAATTCACGAGAATTGAAGTAAATATGAATAATAAGTAGCATTTATGAAGAAATAATACCTATACAAGTCAGAAAAAATATAGTTTAAGAAACGTATCATAAAGACAAAAGTCTAAGGCATAGGTAAATCATAATGCAAAAAAATTTAGTTAAATTTCCAGGCGCACAACGGAATGGAGTACAGCAATATGTAGTGGTCGTCTTCATAGGTCAATAGCAAATGAACTACTGAAAGAAAAACAATACAACCCTGGGCTCACGTAGATAAGGTAACGAGCATAGAATACTCAACATCTCAGAACAATTCATAGAGTTCTTTATTACTAGTTTATAGATTGCACGAATTTGTGGCACGGAGTATCACCAATGGTTAATCAGTATTTTAATTTAATTTAAAACTAATTTTACAAATGCTGTAGATAAAATTTGTTTAAAAGTATATGTGTTTCTGTAGATGCGTTGACTATGCCAAATAATTATTTTTATGCTGATTAAATTATTTTTGGATTATATATTTTTTAGATTATTTTAAAAAGCAAATTTCTAATCAGCTTTGCCAACATTTAAGGGGAATATTACCTAAATCAGTTTGGCTGCAAGATGTGGGTGAACACCCTTGCTGACTCTCTGGTCTGCTTTCTTCATCACAATTGTTGGCTGGAATGTGGCTGTTATGTAAACATTGTACTTGCCTTGTCTGTACACCCTGTTTACAATCTCCACTACACTAAATAGAAAAAACTTACAAGTTTAACAGCAGTTCAGAAAAATACATAGAATTTAAAGGAAGTTATATATTTTATCAAGTAACACATTTAAAAAAATAATATTATTTAAATAAATGTTTTAAAATTATAATTTTATAATCTGGTATTGATAGTAACATATAAAGTGTTTAAATTTAGTCCTATTTTTTTGCACTAGGGGAACTACAAGCCCCTATTTAGCCCTACATTTCCCCAACCCTCTTGCTCCATGGGGATGTAATGGGTAGACACTTTTCCTTGACTCCTGTAGGGAGTCTCTCTGCATCACTTATGGCATCTTTCATGTGTAATTACCAACAGAAGAAATAACCAAATGACGTATCAAGTTATTTTTGTTTTCAAATTGTTACTCTTTAAGCTATTCTTTCAAGATAATAGTTTCCAAGGTAAATGGTTTGTATGGACTTTCTTTTCTCAAAGGTTTCCTAAGCATTTATTCTAATTTCTCCTGTTAAAATCAAGTTTTGAGGCCTGGCATTTTTATAGACAAAGATGACCTTGTTTTTATCTTTTGTCTTCTTATGGAGCTTCTCTTCACTCTGTAAAAAGCCACATTTACTATTTATTAATCTTGAGTACAAAATAAAAAAACTTGCAAGAATCTTAATGTCTGATACATGGATTTTTGCATTCACTGGGCCATTTTTATCCTTATTTCTCCACTTCTTTCTTAAAATATTTTATTCGAGGATAGTAATGAACCTATTTCTAAACACATGTTGATTTACAATTAAGAAGTAAAGAAAATCTACATGTTGAAGTATCCTTTTTTTCTTGGCAAAATCAATTTTTATAAATCTCATAATTCTCTACCTGGTCCTGTTTTTTAAAAATTTCAGGACATTACAACCCACAGAGCTAGAAAATTGATCTAAAGTCAGTCAATAATGGATGGGTAATTCCAATAAGTAATACCACCTTGTAAAGTATTTTCTTCAACTGTAAATGAGAGGTCACCTCGGCAAATTTTTGATGAGTAGATATTTATGAATTTGACTTTCTTGCTTGTTCTTAAAAAAGTCTGGCCCATATGTACACCAGTTCTGAGGCAGTGTAATTTTTAATTTTACGCCATTCTGTTAATTTTAATTTCTAACAAGTTAAGAACTCCCAAGTTTTAAAATCTTCTATCCAGGATGGTGCACCCATTTTAACTTACTGAACGTCTACTGCCCCACTCTACCATCCAGCTCAGAACTGCATGGTGGATAGACTTACTTAACTACCTGATTCTTCTTTATATTTAATAATCAGAATTATCAAGTATAACCTATTTACTTTATATTTTTTAGTATTAAAGTGATGCAGTCAAGTTTTTATTGTCCACAGCTGTAACACCTACTTGATAAAATAATTTTGCTAAATCACTTATAAATATGTTACACTTGCCTATAGTAGCATTTACTTGAGTTGACAATAAGACACATCTCCTGAAACAGTAGTCCTCAATAATTATAAAACCAAGTGCTATTAAAGGCAAGTATAACATATTTACAAGTGTTTCTAGTTAAAAACTAGTAGCTCACATGAAGATGGAATCAACTAATATAACAAAAAAATAATATGCTTTAGGTCAATCCAGTTATAACTGGCGCATTATAAGTCCCTCTCTGACTTTCAAGGAGCAAGTGATGACACGTGGGGTTGAGGGGGGAAGAATCAACGCCTTTCTGCAAACATTTGTTTCCTTGTAGTTCTAACCGTTCTAATGGCCCTTGTCCTATGACTAGGCTATTCTAGTCAGACTCTCACTGTAAATTGTCAAGATAATTGTATAGCTACTGTTGTTTAGTATATATATGTATTTAAGTGTAACTGTTTTTACTGTTGTGTGCGACTATTGTGCTCCTGTAGGAACTAAAATAAAATATAATCAATTTCATAGTCAGGCCCGTGAGATAGGTTTTCGTGTATTAGAGTTTTGTGAAGAAACTCGAATGTTTAATGAGGAAAACCTCTTGATTCCAGTAAAACAGAGTCAGAAGCGGTGTAGTCGGGCGACTGGAGTGTCACTGGATGGCAAGTGTAGGTTATTAGGAGCTATTCATTCTGTAGAAATCACAAGCATACAGACAGATGCTTAGTGAAGCGTAATTTCACAACATTCAGTTGTACACGTTTTGCTAATGTCGGGTGTAGTCAATACAGTCTGAAGACTCGACAGGATGAGTTCAAGAGTCGTAGTACGCAAAATGGCTAGTAGCTGCCGAGCCAGAGCAGAACTTATAGTGCACCAGTAATATCAGAATTATACAATGTTGTCAAATATAAACTTTTAAAATATAAATTTTCTTAAATATGAATTTTCTTAAAAGTTGTACCTGACAAACTTGGTGTATAATGATATCTGACTTGATACTAATTTCAACTCTAAGCTAATAAGATATTTATGAGTTTAAAATGAGACATGTCCTGAAATATATCCAAAGTGTTTAATACTACTTATAAGAAAATGTTTAGTTATTTCAAGTTCAAAACGAAAATAAGTAATATGTTGACATCATAGTTTAGCCCATATCATTCTTGTAGCTCGGGGACGTATTATCTTCATCATGATAAAGCTTTATTAACCCATTCACTACCAGATTAATCATAAAAAAATGTTACTTTCAGTACCAAATAATTTTTTTATTTTTATAGTTTTAATTGATTAGCATGGCAAAAATGAATTATTAACACTCACCTCAGCTATTTCTTCAATGTGATTTGTTACACTAATGAACAAACATATTTACATACTTTTTACAATATTTACACCAATTTAATTAAATTTTAATAGTTTGTCTGGGTATGATAAACCTTAAAACAGTCTTCCAAATGTAATGGAACTTTACATTTTTTGCACTGGTATACAGTTTCTTTCCTTTTCCCTTGTTTTGTACAAGGACTTGTTACATCGTCTTGAAGGCCTAGCTTTTGATGTTGATGGAATTTGTATCAATAAAGTGGCCCCAATATTTCCATTGTAGGCGTAGAGGCGAATCTGTTGAAATGGATAGTCGTCCAGAATTTGACCTGTTTGGTAGCTGTGTGGACTGTAGGGGTTGTTCTGCTAAGTTTAGCCTGAATTGTGTAAATGTTTTCAATATTATATATAAAACAGGCCTAATCTTTATAAGTTTATCTGTGGAATCAAGAGATGACAAAAAATGTAAATATATAGTTATTATATAAAATCTATTGCGAGATCTAACTTCACCAGATATTGGAGTATGCAAAATTGTACAAGTAGACCAACAATCACTTATTTTATGTTTTATGTTGTGTGATATTATAATTACGATGGCAAAATATGCCTTTAGTTCATCTATTGTGACATCCATACACTTATATGAAGTATCGCCTCCAGCAGTAATTTTAGCATGAGCATACTTGTTGCTTTCATCTGCACTAGGTATCCAAAAACCATCTCCTAAAAATTGATTCAGTATTTCTAATTCAGTGGATTTGTGAAATAAACGTTGTGAAATAATATAATTTTCTCCTGAATTACCACTAAATCTTAAATTATTTACATTATTAGGCTTAGAAACCCACAACCAATCTGTATCACTAGACACACAATTCGGTGTTATCATATTTTCTTCGCCGTCATTACTACTTTTAGAAGAACTATCACTTTCACTAACCCTACAGTCAATATTTTCCATTACTTCTTCATCACTATCAAATAATACAGTATTTATGAACTCTGTAAATTCTTCTGAATCAGGAAATACCTGTTCAAGATTAGCCATTATAAAATGTAAACTGAACGACGAACGTAGCCTAAGAATGCGCGTGCAAACACTTCTAAATAAGAATGTAAACAGAACTAAAATAGAGGTTATATTTATGGGAACACCAAACAAAGAGTATAAAATACAGGTATGCATAACTAGACACCAACACTATCTGTTATAATACAAGAAAACCTTCTTAAAACTACAGGACGAGCATGCACGTCCTTTACGGCGCTCAAACAATGATGACAGGCAAATTCCGTCTTTGGTAGTGAATGGGTTAAGTGCTAGTTCTGCAGATCAATTTGAGTATCTATATAAAAATTCAAACCTGAGACCACTCTGTAATATACCATTCCGCACCACAAGACTCATTGGAGAAACAGTCTTGTTCAGATGTTGGCTTTTCTTGGTTCAAGCAATGGTTTTCCTTAGTTACCTCAAACCTCCCTCTGCGCTTACTAACGCAAATAGTACTTCGCTGCTGTCTGCCCCAACCACACTGTACTGAACACTAGAAACAATACAAGAAAAACTTCTGTTATTGAAAATCAAATTTTTCATAACATAAATATTAGAAATTATAGCAAAAATAAAAATGTTATACTATAAATAGAGCGTTGCAAATAAAACCAACATTTTGTTAATGGTGTTTGTAAACTGCTAAATTTATGTTGTGAATTCTTGTTTGTGCTATGTATGTTTGTTTATCAGTTCCCCTTGATGAAATAAAACAGAACGTTGTTTCCAGACATATAAAAAGACAATTACTATTTATTAGGAATATACTGTGGTTGAATTTAATAATAAATACACAAAAACTTCTTAACCACAAACTTTCTTTAATTTACCATAATGTACATTTCAGTTACAAAGTAACCATCCTCAGAGGGATAACATACAAAGACTCTTTGTATGTTATCCCTCTGAGGATGGTTACTTTATAACTGAAATGTACATTAGAGTAAATTAGAGAAAGTTTGTGGTTAAGAGGTTTTTGTGTATTTATTATTAAAAAGACAATATTTGTCACAAATTCTAAAATTATTTTTTAACATTTGAACCTAAATGTTAAAATTAATGTTTTTGATCACAGGAAACAATTTTCATCATTGTCTCCACTATGATAATACACATACCTGCAGTGGCGGACTTTGCCATGGTTCCGCCCCTTGGCACAATTCGGCCGGCCGACCCTTTGCGGACCGTTCGCGAATTTATTGGAATGTCCCAACGTAATATAATGCTTTTAATTTTTCACCATATGAATCTGTTTTCATGCCTGTTCAAAGAAATATAGATGAGATATTATGAAAGACTTTTTATAAAAATCAATTAAAAAATTTATTTTGGTTCCATCGATAAAATTAAAAAACAATAAAATAAAAGGAAGTTTTCTATTCTCAGGGGGGGCACCCCCCCTGCTGTATCCGCCACTGATTTAACTGAGATTCACATTATGACATTCACCAAATTTAACTAGGTTACTATTGTCACTAAAATTCATCGGTATAAAAAACGGCTGCCGCCTGCGCCCCCTTGAGGCTGTGCCCATAGGCACGTGCCTAGTGTGCCTAATGGAAAGTCCGCCACTGCACACCTGTAAGTCTTTTACAATTTTTTAAAATTATAAGTTTGACAATTTGTTTTACTAATTTAAATGCAAATGTTTCACCACGAAATAGAGAATAGAACCAACAAGTGATTCTTAAATTTAAAAATGAATTAAGTTGTCAATAAGTTTTAAAAAAATATGGATGATGTACAATAATTATGTATTAATTAATTAAAATTAAATCAAAAACAGATAATGGTGTTTAAATATATATATATAAATAAATAAATAAATAAATAAATATATATAAATATATATATATATATATATATATATATATATATATATATATATATGAAGTTAATATATTGCTATTGTAAGTAATTTTATCCACCATTAGGTGCAATGATTTTACCTTGTGTGATAAAACACAAGGTAAAATCATTGCACTTAATGGTGGATAAAATTACTTACAATAGTAATATATTAACTTCATAAAGTCAGTGCAACGGAAAAACAATGGATAACTAAAAATAACAAGAATATATATATATACAGTAAACTCCCGATTATCCGTGGGCGGATTAACTGGTTTGCGGATTATCCGGGGTCTGTCATTGTTTTACATATATCCAATTTTTATTCCAATCAGATTCATGTGTTTAAATTTCCAAACGGTGATATACGACATAAATACATATAAGGGTTAATAGAAGTTATGATGAATTGAATAGATATGTAAATATGTACGTACTAATTTTTACATTGAAAGAGAAGCATCCCGAGGCGGGCCAGCGTAATAAAAGGGGCGAGCAGACTACTGTATATAAGAGACAATGACAAAATGCTTGGACGCCTGAAAACCTAATGTGTATCATAAGATTGTAAACAAATGTCTGCTAATCTCGGCTATAAATAGTCTGGGATGTGACATATGAATTATCTATGTCTGTCATATACATTATCGATCTTTATGGCTTTGTGACACAAGTAGATACTGTGTGACAAAATGGTTCTCAAGAAACTTAGATCGTACATTAAAGTTAAATCAATGCTAACAAAAAAACAGACGAAAGTGACAGATTTTCTTGTTAAAAATTGAAAGTATTATGTGTAAAGGAAATTACATATGTACATACAAACTTACTTTTGACAAATACTTATGTACGTATTGTAAATAGTTAGACATATAAATGTACATTTTATAATCCGTCAAATACCTGAAGATAATCCTGTCCTCTGAAGATTATTTGTGAATTGCATTAACCGGAGTCATTATTTGTGTAACTTAACCCTCAACTGGTAACATATGTCTGTCAGACGCGGTTAGTTACAAAATTTGCCACAGGTCGACTTAGTGCTGCAAGCGTAACCTCCCCTTCAGTGTATACCTCGTGTGTTTACCGGCAACAAAGACTCACGACGTTTGAGGTAAGTGCAAATTTTTTTGTATTTATTATGATAAATTTACTAAAAAGCACTACGTCTGTGAGATGCATGTTACTTGTAACAACTAAGTTGTGTTCGTCTCAGAGACGTATATTACTAGTAGTCGGGATATTTATACGCGTCTTTGAGACGTGTGTTACCATGTGTGTCACGTTTATTTGTTTTATATTTTCTAAATACTATATTGGAATCATTGTTAGACTTGGTATTTTAGTTTTTTCTTTCTTCCTTGCAATTTATATTTACAATTTCAATCCTGCACTTCTGTTTTTGACATTTGAAAAATATTTTAACAGATTTAGTGTTGGTAATTCATATTTTGTATTATAATTAATTTGTAAAATTTATAAACTTTTTCTTTAGTTCTATCTTAGTATTGTTGTTTTTGTCTACTGTGTTTCAGCAATGTTTTCTGCTAGAACAAAGAAAATTATGGCAATGGTCCCCCTGCCACATGAGGAAGAAGCACCAAGTGACGAAGACTTTGGTTCAGATGATTCCTTTAGAGTAGACGATCATATAGAAGTCTCTGAACATGAAACTGACACCGAAGACGGTCCACAAATTTCAGACGAAGACGAAAGAGAAGTTTTAGAAGAAGTCAGTGAAATTTCAGAGGTTAATGTTCAGTCTCCACCTGAAAGAAGGGTGACTAGGAAAAGAAAAAGATGAAAATCTGATTGACGATGAAGGGGACTCTGTACTTGAAGATGTCAAAGAAGAACCAAATTATTTTTACGGGAAAAAAAGAAGTTACACCTGGAGTTCCGAAGAACCAAAATCAACGAAAACTCCCGTTCAAAATCCCTAGGCCAAAATCCTGAAATTAAAGAAGTTTGGCGTCTTTTGTTCGATGAAGATATCATCAAAGTGGTCATTTGAACTAATAACAAATTGGAAAAAATGCGGGAGAAAATAAAGGAGAAACAATCCCCGAACTATAAAGACACTGGTGTGATAGAAATAAAAGCTCTTATTGGACTAATGATGTTGTGCGCAATATTCATATTTTAATTATTACTTTTGCATTTTTACTAATAATTAATAGTTTTCGATGTTTATAGTTTTTAACTTTTAAGTTTTATTTGATTTCTATTTATGTTTTTTAAAGAAATGAAACAAATGTAAGACTAATATTTTAAGAACTATATTTTTACCTGTGTATATTTTTTATTATTAGGTTATCAGATTTTTGTGTGTAAACAATATTGCAGGTAATTCTTAAAATATCATTATTAATTGTTGTAAATGAATAAAACTTTATAGTCACTTAATCTTCTTAACAGATGCCCTAAAATAACCAATTTTTCCGGGTTGCGTCTGTCAGACGTGTATTACTCATAGCGCACTACTTTAACGTGTTACCAGTTGAGGGTTAAGGTATAATAATCAATTATAGATCGTTTTGCGTATTCTTTGTTCATAACGGATTATCCGGGGAATTCGTTATCCGGCGTTGCCGGGCCACCCTATTCCACGGATAATCGGCAGTTTACTGTACATAAAATTGAAAAAAATTAGGTTATATATACATCTAAAGATGGAAAACCATTGAGGAAACAACTTGTGAAAATTTGAGCTCGATATCTTAAATGGTTTAGGAATTATATGTGTTTAAAGTAATAAAAATACTGTCCGATTTTACATTTCCGGTTTTTCACGATGCAGGGCTTTTTTAAAACCGTCATATCTCTGTTAATACTCAGCCCAACAAGATGCTTCTTATACGTAAAGAAAGAAGAATACCTATATTTTCATACACTGTTTTTACTTTCAAAATATCTTTAATAGTTTTAGAGTTATTGGCCCGAGAAAACAAGTAATTTTCGACTTTTGCGAAATAAGAAGGGGTCACCCTTCAATTTTTACTAAATTTCGGTGAAAAATCGGATTTTCTGTTAGATGCATGGATTGTAGCAGTATTTAACGTAGAATGACGTGGCACCAATAGTTTTTCAAAATTTTGTCTAGTTCTTGAGTTATATGCATTTTTCTGTAAGTAAATTATTGCTAGGCGATGCCGTCAGGTGCTGCAATCTAGCGGATTATTGCTGAACTACAACATGCTGTGTCCAGCCCAAAGTCAAACATTAATCATTTGTTCGGGACAATTACTAAAAAACAGTGTAATATGTTTAAAAACTGAAGTGTACAAATGAAAATATAGACTTTCTTCTTTCATTTGGTATAATGAATAGCTTGATGTGACAAATATTTGAAAATATATGACTATTTTAAATAGGCCTTGTATCATGTAACTTTGAAATGTAAACTGACTATATATTACTTTAGAAGGATATAACTTCTAAACCGTTAAGAATTAAACCCTAAAATTTTACAACTTGTTTCATTAAAGGTCTGTCATCAATATATTTATGTAAAAAAAACATATAAAGCTAATGTGAATTTGTTTCCCAAAATACAGTAAACTCCCGATTATCCGTGGGCGGATTAACCGGTTTGCGGATTATCCGGGGTCTGCCATTGTTTTACATATATCCAATTTTTATTCCAATCAGATACATGTGTTTAAATTTCCTAACGGTTATTTACGACGTAAGTACATATAAGGGTTAATAGAAGTTATGATGAATTGAATAGATATGTAAATATGTACGTACTAATTTTTACATTTTTTGGACTAGGAGACTGACAGATTTACCTTGGTAAGAGGCCACTCTGTAGTCTTGAAATAGAAACACATAAAAGCACTTAAACAATGATATATTTCAACCACACAGTGGTCTTTGTCAATCGAAGAGAAAACACAAAAAGAAATATGAGAGAATGAAATAAAATAAATATTCAAGGTAAGTCTATCAGTCTCCTAGTCCAAAAAATCTAAATAATCTTTACCAACCAAAACTAATTTTTACATTGAAAGGGAAGCATCCCGACGCGGGCCAGCGTAATAAAAGGGGCGAGCAGACTACTGTATATAAGAGACAATGACAAAATGCTTGGACGCCCGAAAACCTAATGTATATCATAAGATTGTAAACAAATGTCAGCTAATCTCGGCTATAAATATAGTCTGGGATGTGACATATGAATTATCCATGTCTGTCATATACATTATCGATCTTCATGGCTTTGTGACACAAGTAGACACTGTGCGAAAAAATGGTTCTCAAGAAACTTAGATCGTACATTAAAGCTAAATCAATGCTCACAAAAAACAGACGAAAGTGACAGATTTTTTTGTTAAAAATTGCAAGTATTATGTGTAAAGGAAATTACATATGTACATACATACTTACTTTTGACAAATACTTATGTACGTATTGTAAATTGTTAGACTTATAAATGTACATTTTATAATCCGTCAAATACATTAACATTTTAAATTATTTTCTGAATTTATTTTGTCCTCTGAAGATTATTTGTGAATTGCATTAACCGGGGTTATTATTTGTGTAACTTAAGGTATAATAATCGATTATCGATAGTTTTGCGTATTCTTTGTTCATAGCGGATTATCCGGGGAATTCGTTATCCGGCGTTGCTGGGCCACCCTATTCCACGGATAATCGGGAGTTTACTGTATGTATATATATATATATATATATATATATATATATATATATATATAATATATATTATATATAATATATATATAATATATATAATATTATAATATATATATATTTAGGTTAGTTTTGGTTGGTAAAGATTATTTAGATTTTTTGGACTAGGAGACTGACAGACTTACCTTGGTAAGAGTCCACACTGTAGTCTTGAAATAGAAACACATAAAAGCACTTAAACAATGATATATTTCAACCACACAGTGGTCTTTGTCAATCAAAGAGAAAACAAAAAGAAATATGAGAGAATGAAATAAAATAAATATAAGTTGTAGTCACAGATTGTGTAGAAATCAGATGCCACAGATGCACAGATTAAAGATATATGTATTGTTTCCATGAGCATATGACATCTGATTTCTACACAATCTGTAATTACAACTTATATTTATTTTATTTCATTCTCTCATATTTCTTTTTGTTTTCTCTTCGATTGACAAAGACCACTGTGTGGTTGAAATATATCATTGTTTAAGTGCTTTTATGTGTTTCTATTTCAAGACTACAGAGTGGACTCTTACCAAGGTAAGTCTGTCAGTCTCCTAGTCCAAAAAATCTATATATATATATATATATATATATATATATATACTGTCAAACAAACAGGAATCAGATTGAATTATGGAACTATAACTTAATTTTTTAAAATATCAAAGAAATATTAACATTCTAATTAATTACCTGTCCCCAAGGTCCGGAATACCACTGACCATTACAGCCTTTGTCGCTAAAACAATGTCTTAAAGTATCCGGCTTTGACCTTTCATCACAGTGATGACTTGAACACTTTACATTTCTGGTTTGAAATCCATTTCCACAACTCGTGGAACACTATAGAAAAAAAACATAATTATTTTACTTCATTACTAAGTAATTTGTACACTACAAATATATTGATACAATAGCTTTATGAGGCATAAAAAATAATAAACCAAATATAGATGAACTCATAATAAAGCAAATTTTATATTTTTTACTACACAATGCAACAATTGTCAATGAGATGGTAATAAAAATATTATGTCTCAATAAAATGTTTTACAATTTTACTTCAAAAGTTCAGAAAGTTGTTATTGTTTTAAATATAAATTTATCAATCTAACAAAAAAAAATTTCTAAAGCCTCCCATTCACTCGTGAATTGGCCAAAAGCCCGTCCTTCAACAACAATTTCCAAGAATCTATTGTGTACAACAAACTGAAATAGAGTATTTTGCTAATTTTACATGGCTTTGTGTAAAACTTTAAACATTTGCGTTGCTGTCATGGTAATATAGGCAGTTTCTGAGGATAGAAGAAACATCATAATTGTAGAGACATATATTGAGATTTTCTCATATTAATATATTGTGAACTCTCCGTGTAAGCATCTGAAGATTTCAATAGGTTTCATGTATAAACAGTAAAACCGAATGAAGAAAGACATAAAATAATATTTAAATAATATAATAAATAAATTAAAACTAATAAACAGTGAACTGTAAAATTTATGACAGAAACATAAATCATAATAAAATATAATAATCATATGAGCTGGTAGGTGATAGACGTTTTAATCAGAAGAACGTCCAGATTGGCCGAAGGATCGAGATTGTTAGCAAAACTGTTAGGGTCACTATTTGTTTTGTCGAACTACCACCACTGATTCAACCGTGAACCAACTCATTCACTGTTTAACCAGTACATCTGGTGAAGAACTTAAGTAGGCTGTGAATGGGAGATTACAATGTAGTTATTAGGTTACAAGATTTCGATTTAGAAAATATTAAATCAAACATATATAATAATATTAACAGCCTTTTCCATGTTTGTATTTTTCTAAACTATCATCATAAGTCCTTTCTATATAATCTTCTCCAATAGCATCAAAGCAAAGTGTGTAGTAATTATAGTTATTACATTCTTTGTCTCTTCTTTTTAAACAATGGAGTAAACATTTTCCAGCAATTTAGAATTCTGTCCTCCCACCAGCGAACTAGCTTACAAGTCTACTAAACAAGCACTGAAAATTTGATATTGAATTAATATTAGATGCAAACATTAGTTTATGACTATCCAAACTTTAAATTTTGTAAATTTGTAAAAACTTACTGAGACAGAATGTTTCCTATAGCTATGTAGTGATCTTCATCAGTGTCTTCTGCTTGGGTTGTTCTGCTTGAGATGTTTGGTTAAACATTGATACCGTACGATCGGGTGACTTTGGACAATTTCAAACTTTAACTTTGAGTGTAGAATTTGATTAACACAATTAATGCCTCTAATATGTATTAAAAGTAGGTAGTTATAAAGGCAGGTTTTCGATACTATCAAAGAGTATGCGTGATTTTTATTCAGTTTGTTTGTTTAATACGTTTGTACTTTGTGTTTTTGTGTGTCTGTAAATTTCATATTATTCTAGTGTGTTGAGATGTGGTCCTTTTTTGTTGATGTGTAAGATTTCTAGGTTATGGTAAATGTCAGTGTATTTGAGTCCTGTTTCTTTTATATGATTGTAAAATGCTGAGTTGGTATTCTGTTAAGTGTTCCTCGACTCTTTGTTTAAAACTACAACCTGTTTGTCCAATGTAGAATTTGTTGCAGTTTAGTTTGTATATGCCAGGTGCTTATTATAGTTTATCTTTGTTGTTGGTGTCGTGTTGTATTGTAAATTGTTATTAGTTTTGTATGTTATTTTGTATCCTATTTCTTGAAATTTCTGGGCTATTTTATTTGATGTTTTGTTTATGTATTTATTAAATTATGTAAAAAACACTACTTTTAATCCAAATATTACATATTTTTAAAAGTTCTAAGAATGAAATTTAAAAAAGGTTTATAGTTGAAATTCCTAGTAATAAGTACCTGATGTGACCAATCTGTGAAGAGCCAAAAGTGTTCATTTTTATGAACCTGATTCAGACTACAAGATCCCATATCACACACAGAGCGAGTTGGTGGATGTTCATTATTACAGTTGTTCAAAGGGCAGTGGACAGTTCTGTTCATAAACCCCATTCCACATGTCACAGAACACTGGAGGAAGACAAAATATAAAATCATAATGAACTTCTTGAAAAACTACTAGCATTCTTTTACTAAAGAATTATCTTTCCAACTATTTTATCTTAGTACTTTTATCTACATTCATTGTGTATATTTTACTAAAAGAAAAAATTACATACATTTTTTTATTTTTAAAATACAGTAAACCGAAACTAATTTTTCAACATAACGTCTAAATGTTGGGAGGTTATAGTAATATATATTTTATTTTAGTTTTTCATCTTTACAATCATTAACATTCTTCATGAACATATTTGCAAACTAAAAATCATATCTATGGCAGAATTCTATATATTATCTTATAATATAATAAAATAATTCATAACTAATTGAATACTTAAGAGCTTGCTTGGTGATGCGTTTCAAAACTATTGTTCCTTTTACGAAGCTAAGCCACCTTGGCTTCGTGAAAGGAATAATTGTTTTGAAAGGCTTCCTCATGTGAGCTTTTAAGTATTCACTTAGTTATGAATTATTTAATTATATTTTATTCAAGGTGATTATAACAAGCAAGTTTATTATCTTAAGTGTATATGCATAAGTTTAGATATATATAAACTGCTATAATTTTGGTACCTTTTTTCATTTTTCATCTAAGAAATTATTATTGAATTTAAACAGTATTTGTTAAAGTATATATTTTAATAGCATAGGCTGTATATAATTTTGTAAATATTCCACAAGCATCTTAGACCACCAAGTAGTGTTGAAATATTATGTTAAAAACAATTACAAAATAGAAGAAATTTTTTAAATTACAATTAGAAAATAGTTCATAAATTACATACTTTCAAAACTTTATAAAACATGATTTTAAAAAATTAATTTTTAATTAATTAAAGAGTTAATTATTACGACAAAAAAATAAATGCTTAAAATAGGAATAGAACACAATGAATTGGATGAAACAAAAATAATCATACGTTCACCAGCATAGAATATTTTTCCTGAATCACACTCACAGAAAGTGAATGCGATTTAACAGTAACTAATATCTGACATTACTTGGGTAAATATTAGGAAGAAAAATGTCATAATTAAAATAAAAGGAAAATAATTCTATTTATACGTTTGTAACACTATTTTTGTTTGACACTATTTAAAATGGTTTTAAAGCCTAAACATCAACAATCAAAAATTGAGGCATCAGTTTATCTCAATACGAATTTCGCAATTGTTCATTTTTTTAAACTGCAGAAAAAGATACACATTGGTTTTAAACTGGGCAGACTATAACAAATTTTATAATGGTGAAACAAGCTGAAGATTTTAACAATGCTATAAAGAGCTTACCATCAATTAACACTGCTAAAGTACATGCAATGTAGTAAGACAAATGCTAAAATTTTTTTCTAATTTTCTTACCAAAATGTGTGAAATGAAATATGAAGATAAAATGTCGATACAAGCCATAAAAACCACGTGATAACCATTTTAAAACCGTGTCTGGGATCCCTACCATGCACATTTGGGGAAAGTAGTCTGCACTGGTTTGCACCAAATAATATCAGTTTTCCATTGTAACACATATATTATGATAACACTAGTAATTTTTGTCTATATTTATACTAAACAATTGTTATTAAAGAATGAGAAATGAATAAAAATAAGCCTAACTCAAATATATATACCACCCCACAAACCCACCTGGATAACTTGATTAGTTGTGATTAATTACTGTGGTAGTCGTCAAAACACTTTGGGATGCATAGTCCTGGCTGTCCTTTGCATTCCACATACTGCCATATAACATGGGTTTTTGAATACCATGCGATTGACAAACACGTCACCGTTTTGGCACAGTACCTTTTCCATCGCGCCTTTTCTCAGTTATTTTTTAAGGTAAATGCGGGGAGCATCTGCGCTTCAATGGTCTTTCTGGAGCAGGTAGGGTGGGAAGCAGATAATCAACCACTGGCAGATGAAAATCATACATTTTCATTCTTTTCCCATTGGTTGAAACCTTCACTTCGTTAAAAAGGCAGTGAGCGTTGATCATAACCATTTGGAGCACGTGAACAAAACTTTTTTTATACCAATATAATGTTTTATGCTCAGATGGATAGTAACTCATCATCTGGTC
Source organism: Prosapia bicincta (assembly GCA_036971475.1). Classification (NCBI taxonomy): domain Eukaryota; kingdom Metazoa; phylum Arthropoda; class Insecta; order Hemiptera; family Cercopidae; genus Prosapia; species Prosapia bicincta. The sequence continues at coordinate 224,749,474 of JBAIZL010000001.1, read as the reverse complement.
ACTACGATCAACCCCTTTCATAAAGTGTTTGTAGGTGACGGCAATGGTTTTTCCCTTTCAAGTTGCCCCCTGTTGATCGAAGGGACCATATCATTAGTATATCAAAACTATATCTCAAACAACAAAACGAAAAAAGATCGGAGACAAAAACGAACACGTGTAAAATGTCTCTAAGATACTTCCCGAGGAATGACAAAGACAAAATTCCCACATGCTAGAAGCCCACTGAGCCAATGAATCACCGATGGACAGATGGTAGAGATTCCTACCACGCACAACTGGGGACGCGCCACCATGGCTGGGATCCGTACCACCTGCAGTCAACGTGTTGAAAAGACATAGATTTACTTTTGCTGATCAAGTTTTGCAAATGCTTTATTTCTTTCCTCATCTTGGAACTCAGCTTTGAATACAGATAAAAAATATATTGAATAAATGTATTATAATATTAAATAGTAATGGAATAATAAATGCTGTATATCATTCAAACTGAAATAATAGGAAGAGTTTATATGCTTACACCCTTTACTTGGTAGGAAGGATGTGGTAACTTGCAGGGTAATTTACAGGTAGAGTCATGACTTGAAATTTGACTGCGGGGTGTAGAAAAGTTGTGACTTGCACGGTCTGGATTGTTTGTTTTCTCAACTCCTTATGATAGGATATGGTGTTTAGATTTTGTACTCGTCTCTTGAGTGGCTAGCTACACTGGCAGCAGCCATTTATGCATACAAGTGGGTTTGTTTTGTGCAGTAATGTGTTTGCAGCTTGGGAGCCCAATAGCCCTGTCCATGTGAAAAATGTAGCCTTAGAATCAACTCAGGTACCATGTTGTTTTTAGAAGTGTATTCACAATGTTTACAATCCTTTTTTTTTGTTTTTATTTTTGTTTGTATTTGTAACAGTAGTTAATTTTATAACAGTTTTCTTGTTAAAAATTAAAAGATTAAGATCAGTACAAAATATAACTTCCTTATGTACTGTTTTTAAACAATTAAAATAATTATACTGAATAAAATAAAATTAGACTATGATGAATACACATTTACCAAAGTATTGTCTTGCATTATTAAAAATAGTTTTTGAACTATTTTGTTATTGTTTTTAAAACTTTAAATGTATTATGCAAAACAATAAAATATAAAAACTTTTCTGACCTGGTGATGCAGACAGCCCAATATGGCTGATCAGCTGTCAGTGGAAGTAGCATACCAGACTACTGACCATCCATACAATGAAAACATCAGATGAGATTATTGTGACCTAATGGTAAACGTATCGCCAGTACTACTGGTCATCCATACAGCGATCACAACTGACGGAATGTTCTGACTCAATGGTAAATTTATAACCAGTACTACTGCTCAACGGTTAAAATAGACTGATTTTTTAAGGAAGATATTAATGAAAAATAATTATGATTACTTCATACTTATGTCAATTATAAGTAAGTTAAGAATAATATATTCCCAGGTATATTTTTTTAACCAATAATACACTCGTAGTGGAATATCTCAAAACCCCAAAATGTTAACATGAAACATGGTAAACGGTTGTGGAATATTTAGATTGAATCATGAAAAGATATTTTATCTTAGTATGTTTACCTAGAGATATTCAAGAAAATGTATCCATTTGTTGATTCCATCTTCTCGTGAGCTACTAGTAATCAACAACATTTTAAAATGTTTTAAACTTGCCTATAGTAGCACTTACTTTGCTTGTTGAGGACGGCCGTTTCGGGAGATGTGTCCTTTTGTCAACTCCTCGGAGTTTATGCTCTGAGTTGACAAAGGGACACATCTCCCGAAACGGCCGTCCTCAACAAGCAAAGTAAGTGCTACTATAGGCAAGTTTAAATCATTTAAAAGTGTTAGTGAAAATGTATCATTGAAACAAACTATAATATTTATCTATGCATTCTATTGTTATTCTTAAAATATTTAATTATTTTAAACAAAACCATTTTCATACTGTACTCCATGGTCCAACATGCCAATCTAGCTCAATCGGTTTATATTCATGGCATGGAGATTCGTGGCATTTACGAATTAGAACATGCCCCAGAGGAGGAGTAGAACAAGAATCAGCAGCAACAGTCAATGCAATACCAGGAGAAACGTCTTGTTTACAGGTCACATTTCTTTTCTGGAAACCTTCTCCACAAGTAACTGAACAATCACTCCACTCTCCAATCACCCATCTACAAATATTTTACAATGTATTACGTCCATATAAACATAGTTATGCTGTGCATTTAATTCACACAAAACTTAAATATAATCAGTGATAAGAGTTTGATTGTTTATGGTTGATTTAAAGTCATTAGCAAAATTAAATCTTTATAGCATATAATATACTATTTTTCCCAAGGAAAAAATTGAATTCCCTCATCATCACCATATTTATACCATCACATAGCCTTGTATTATCATATGTGTAATAGAGTGCGCGAGTGAGTGAGTGAGTGAGTGAATGAGTGTGTAATGTGGTGTGGTGTGGTGTGTGTGTGCGTGTGTGTGTGTGTGTGCGTGTGTGTGTACATGTGTATGCATACATGTATATAGATTACAAATTTGGGTGATAAAGTAAAGCTTGTAGAAAGATTACAAGTGAAACATAATTTGTTGAAATTTGTGTGAATAAGAACGTGATGTAGAAATTTATGAATCAGAAAATGAGGAAAGCATAAATTTAAAAAAAAATTAATTAGACATTAAAAATATTAAGGTATATATATCATCAGCATGGCAGGAAAATAGAGAATTCCAAAAAGAATATATGAGATGAAAATAGAAGCTAAGACATCAAGAAGGAAGGCAAGATGCAAATGGTTGATATGAACACAAAGGACTATATGCAACTTGAATAAGGTGACAATAGAGATGTGATGGAAAGACAAGATACAATGGAAAAGTCAAGTGTCTATTAATTGTTAACCCTTTGCACGCGTATAACGTGATTTCTCGTAAGGCTGAAATCTCTGCTAGTGCGTATCACGAGAAATCACGTATTTACAATATTTTGTTTATGGAAGTACTAGTTGTTTGTTTAAAGTCCATTACAATGTGTGACAATGTCGATTCACATTCTGTTGTTTTAGCGACCAAGTGCCATTACATGGTCTATGCGTGTGACGGGTATTCTTTTTCAGGACGCAGCGTCTACCAATTATTGTCGTATTTTGTGTTGGAATTGTGATTGCTATAGTTGTTTACTGTTTATGTGAGTGACCTTTGCTTGTACTGTAAGAATAATTTATTGTTTATGATTTGGTGAATAATAATTTTAGTTACTTTAATTTTATTTTAAATGGATTTATTGATATCTTGAATTACCTAGTGTAAAAGTATAAAAAATTATAAAAATAACTAGTTTATAATTTTTGTTGTTCAAATACATCTTTAGGAACTCAGAATTAAATATAACTTTGAACATTTCGCAAAGTTTTTTTTATCTAATCGGATGTAATCTTTTACTTGCCCTTTATATGTTCCGCATGCTAAGGGTTAATGTTAACATTTAATCTGTTAACAGAAATATTAGTCATGTTTGAACCAAATGTTGCCTCTGCTTCTCTTATTAAGTTAACTGTGTGGTTTATCCACTTTTGAGCAACATTTAAATAACTCAATATAATAAAAATGTTAACTGCTGAAATAAAAATGATGAATTTTATTGTGATTGTAAATCTGTCCACGTCTATGTGCAGTAAGCATTGTGTAGTGTCAGAATGGCAATGTGTTTTCAGTTCAGATTTTATGTGCATGTGCAATGGCAAATCAGTTGAGTAGTGTTACCATCATTGACTTGTGCAATGGCAAATCAGTCGAGTAGTGTTACCATCATTGACTTGTGCAATGGCAAATCAGTCGAGTAGTGTTACCATCATTGACTTGTGCAATGGCAAATCAGTCGAGTAGTGTTACCATCATTGACTTGTGCGATGGCAAATCAGTTGAGTAGTGTTACCATCATTGACTTGTGCAATGGCAAATCAGCCGAGTAGCGTCACCATCATTGACTAAGACTGTGGAAGTTGAATATATTAATACTCAACAAGACAGATACTTTTTAAAATACATAAAACAAATGCTTTCGCAATGGTTCTTATGAAGGTAATATTAGAATGGGGAAACTCCATCTGATATCATTACTTTCAGTTGGAATAAAATTCTGAATATCAATATCATTACACTTGTTTGTATTATATTGGCAAAAACCACTACTTACTGATTTATTGAGCAGACACGTTTCACGCTAGGTTAGCACATTTTTCAATGGTGTGAATTACTGACAAGACTGTAGCTCAGGTGTGTTCTATTGATGTGAGTCTGTGGTGTATTTCTGTTCATATAGTAGTTGTTAATTATGTGCTCAAATATAGTGTTTGATTGGGAGTGTGTTTTGTCATTTAGAATGTGTTGTGACTAGTATTTAAGGTGTTCATATATATATATATATATATATATCATGGTTTTCTACTGTGTTGAGTTTTTTGCCATTATTGATGTAATGTAGGATTTTTAGATTGGTGTCTATCTCAGTCTGTGAGTGTAGTGTGTTTTGTATGTGTATGGCAAAATTTGATGTGTCTTGTGAGTAACATAGATACCAATCTAAGAATCCTACATTACATTAATAAAAGCAAAAGACATAACAGTAGAAAACTATGAGATATATAAACACCATAAATACTATCCACAACACATTCTAAATGACAAAACACACTCCCAATCAAACACTATATTTGAGCACATAATTAACAACTACTCTATGAACAATAACGCACCACAGAACAAAAGTACACTACAGACTCACACCAACACAACACACCTGAGCAACAGTCTTAGGTGAAGACAGATTGAATTTTAGGTACGGGTTTTTGAGTACAAAACTACTAGTTAAATACAGTGGTGTGGCTGCTGGAGTAATTGTGTTACTGTACTAAAATAATAATTTTCACTAAATGAAGTTAAACAATCTTCTTGCATAAAAAGACCTTCTTGTAGAAAAATAACTACTCCTTATAATATGCTTAGTATCAAATATTTACCAAACTAAACAATAAAGTTCTTAATGTATTTCGATATATTAATAGAAATACACTTACTGAGCTGCACAAGGTTCTATATTACACTGTAATGTTGGGACCAAGGGCTTTAAATGTACTGCACACCTGCCCTCTGGCACTGGCATCTGGTTGTATTCTCTCATACAGAGGATGACCGGAGTCTTAACACCTGCATCAGAGGAATTTTAACCATTTGACTGAACACAGATGTTTAAATATTCTTACACTTTTATTACAGTAGAGATAAAGTAAAACAGTGATGATGCTTTCTAATGAGGGAAATAAGCTCTAATATATTAATTTTTATACTTTTTCATAGGTACATGTTAAATATGGATTATAATGAAAAACATGAAGTAAAAGCAGAACTAAAAATGGCAATAGTTGCTTTTGTTAATATGAAAATTATTTTCCAAAAGAGAGCAAAAGTCAAAATTTAACTTTATTTTGTAAGATACTATAACTGTACAGCGAAATTCCAACTTATAACACCACAATAATTATTGACTAAAATTTTAAAAATTAGGGTTTTTATCAGTGGTGGCTCCTGCCCAATTACATTGGTGGGGCTCATGACAAGAGGTCTACCCAGATTTACGAGGTGCGGAGACAATTTTGAAATTTGATACCCATTTAACTCGTTTTACATTCTAAGCACCTACAACTTTTATTAAGTTATACTTATTGATTAATATATTAACATTGCTATAACTAATAGACGTATTACGGTATGATTTACGAAATGTTGCTAGGTTGGGTAGTTAAGTGATTGCCTATGCTAAAGCGTCGAGTACTCAACGAGTAGTGTGAATCAAGTTTTACTTTTAAAAATATATTAGGCCACTGTGTATGCGCATCAAAGGATCTATAAATGGAAACATTGTGAGAACATTACAAATAAGCCTACAATGCTGCTTCCTAAATCATATAGAATTGTAGTAGCAGCACTGATTAGTTATTTCTCAGCGCATGCGCATGACTACGGGACTCCATTCCAGGCCACCCGTAACACGCGCGTTGAGTGATGTCACCGCACGGTTTTGGCTGTTTCAGCTTATTCCACGCACACTCAATGCACTAGTCTGGGGCTCTCTGTTGTAAGCTAATTTCGTGCGTCAACTGCTAAATATTTTATGGTTTTAACATTGCTTAAATAATTCTAAGCTCTTCTTAACCTAATTTAAGACAAATGAATATTAATTGAAAATTAATTTTTGTAATTGGGAGGGCTGTGCCCCAGAGCCCTTTTGGACAAACCACCACTGGTTTTTATAAGTGTAGACAGTTCAAATTTACAAAGGGATCCTCTTAGTAATGATTTTGCGCAAGTTTTAAGGTGCAGGATTTTTTTAAAGATTTTATATGCTTGGGAAACTTAAAAATCAATAAAGCTCATGATAGTAAATAGGAGATATTCACTCAGTGCATGAAAGTCTAGAAAAATGAATGGTTTATAACAAACATTTCGGGCCATTCTACAGAACAACAAACACAAACAAACAACAACAAATATTATTACCATAGATATGTAGACGACATTTTAATATTATACAACAGCAACAAACAGCAAATCAAACAACTACACAATTACATTAATACCACACACCAAAACCTCACATTTACCTTCAAATTAAAAGAAAACAAAAAATAAACTTTTTAGACCTTACCATCCCCAAACACAACACCAAACACAATTTCAAAATAAACAGAAAACCCACAACCACCGATACTGTCATACATAACACATCCAATCTGTGTGTCTGTGTGATTACCCCCCTCCCCCCCACACACACACCAAGATGCTGCATTTAATCATATGTTACACCTCTTAATCAATAAACCGATCCTACAGAAAGACTATGACGAAGAACTCAATACAATAAAATACATCATTTAGCAAAACAGCTACCAACATACACTCGTAGAAAACATATACATGAAAATTAAACATAAACATCACCAAATGTCCATGCTGACAAACCACACAAAAAACAACAAATGCATATCCCTCATCTACCATTACAAAAACACACACAAAATAGCTTCCACATTCAAAAAACTTCATTACCAAATATCTAAAAAAACAACAATCACTTTTAGACAGCACATACAACCCTATCAAAAACAAACAGACAAATACAATCTATCTGGTTTTTACAAATTAATATGTAATGAGTGTCTAGCTATTATATCGGCCAAACCGGTAGGTCATTCTATACACGCTTCGAAAAACGTACTACCCAAAGAAACCACACAAACCCAAAATCTAGCTACACAACACACATAAAAAGTTATAACACACATACACACACACACACACACAGACATACATACTAATTTAAACATTCTTCACATATTAAAACAAAGTAAAAAAACTACGTAAACATTCTTCACTCATTAAAACAAAGTAAAAAAAAAAACTAACTACTTTATAAAAATACAAAATATACAAACACTACGCTACTGATACAGAAAACATATTAAATAACCACACACATTTTGAAGCCAGCACCCTGTTTCATTACATAGCACACAATCCACTTAGCCCACCCCCTCTACACTCATCAATCTCATACCGACAAGCTTTGAACCTAGCGGGACGCTGCAGGTAGAGGTTTTGTTTTGTAAAAGGAATGATTGTTTCAAAACGCTTCAGCAAGTAAGCCCTTACATATTCATTTAGTTTAGTATCATTTAATTATATATTGTAGAAGGTGTCTTTTCTTATTTCTGCTGCCCAAAATTTATTCAAAATTGATAATTTGTTTATGGTTTAATAAATCTATATATATTATTATTCGCTAATGTGGGAGGGAGAAAAGAAACAATTTATTTTATTTATATTTTAAATGTAATAAATTTGACACTTTTTGAATAAGAATTACAAATAATAATAAAAATAATCATTTTTTTTAGTTATTTATTAAATTCTTTCATTATTCTTACCTCCAGCACATGGTTTTGAGCATTCTGTGTATCCAACTACTTTCCACGATGCCTTTCTTCTACGGACTTTATGCTTGGCTTTCAGAGTTACTTCAGCTGGTTCATAAGATTTGTTCTTCATGGGAAAATGAAAGAAATGATCTATGGGTCTGTAGAAATTTTGAATATCAGAATGGGAACTTTTTTAATGTATAAAGTTACTTCAAGTTTTTCGTTACTTAAAGTTTATTTTACATTATTATCATAACAATAGCTACAGTTAATCAATATGTGTTTATTGTGTAGAAAAGTTTAATTTATATTAAATCAATTAGTATTAATAAACACAGTTAACATTAGCATACTAAAAAACATTTTATATTTTGCCACCTAACTACTACATATTGAAAAAAATATTGATCTTTTTAAAATATTTTGTTCTCTATCTTGAATCAACCTCTTATTATCAGCAATAAAACAATTTTAAAAAGCGTTTGGCCTTATTGTTCAAACACCAACAGACAGACTGCCCGACACTGTGATATCAAGTTATTTTATTCAAAAGTAAAAACCTGAAGAATTTAAAAACTTATTAAGTTATTTCAATGTTACACTTTGCAAATTTTCTGTGTACACAATCTAGAAAAATTAACCAAAATAACTCAGTTTTACTTGTAACAATATACAAACAAGTTTCTTCTTTGTTTTAGTTGTTTAGAATATATGGAACTAAACAAACAAGAGTTTTACTTTATAAGAAAAACATATTTACGGAAATTATTTATAGGAGAAAATTATTATTGAATGTTTAGTTACTAAATCTTCTGATTACTTAAATATTGGTCTTTAAAGAAGTTTGAAGTAACTTTTATCATGATTTTACCCCACAATTTTATGTCAACGATCTGCGGGAGATCAGCTTCTTTTGTTCTGCCGCACACAAGACACGACACTAAAACTTCTAAAATAACATTTCAATTTCATAGGAACTTTATCAAACATCATACTAAAACTAGTAAATTGGTTTAAAACCAGAGAAAGAAACAAAATTGTTATTGTTTTAAAACAAACAAGTTTTTTCACCCAGTGTATCATTTAACCAAGATGGAGGAATTCAAGATCAACGTCATCACTTCCGATGCTTTCTAAGTCAGATTCAGAAATGAAATTACTGTCAAAATTATTTTCACTGCTATCTGAATTACACATTATAAATATAGAGTATAATACACAAAACAATGAACAATATATGAAGTAAAAATACAATTTTTACTTAAACTGTATTCACAAATTTAAAAGGTCAGAAATATAAAACCATGTCCACAATTACATCCCTTGATTCTCATTAGAAATAAACACAAACCAGCAATATTCTTATCCTAGAGCTGGGGACATATTAAATAGTAAAGCCACGCTATTACGCTTGGTTCTGGGTGTCCTACGGTGAACATGTTAAGGCTGCATGATCTACTTTTCACAAAATTACAAAGTTTTGTTCTTTGAGCAAAGGAAATACTTCCTCATTTATACAATTATAAGCTGAGGTACAACCTTTTAGGGATTTAGCACCGCATCTTACCTCTACATATATTTAGAATATACTTCTAGACTTCACTGTAAGATAAATAAATGCCCCCAGTATAAAAAAAATACTTTTCATCATTGTTACAAATATGTAAAGTTAAAACTCTGCTGATGGTTGCTGAATTGTATAGATTGAACTCTGGAGCAGTGTACTGTATGGTGACACAGGTTGTGCTGAATAAGGTTGAACTCTGTACCTGAGTATTATGAGAAAGGTTTCACTTAATAAGGAGTATAAAAAATAAAAAGTTATTTGTAATTATTTTCAAAGCAGTTCTCTATTTTATAACAAACACACCTTTACAAAATGAGGTAGGGCTGTTTTTTCAATAGGTTTTTTGGAAAGCCTACATTTATTTCAGCACAAGCAGAAACAATTCAATTGCTATCTGATCTTATAGTATTTTAGTTATTAACAATATAGGATTTTTTTAAAAAAATTACAAACAAGATGTTATCCTGATGTATTAAACACCGATTTACGCTAAGCATGATTATAAGATGTCGGGATTTCAATATTTATGGTTACTCGCACATATTAAATAATACTACCTAATATTAAAGATACTTTTACTGAACTCTAGAAGGTAGTGTCATGGTAATATTGCATGTATTACAAAATAAAAAAAAGTTTGTGTTTCTTTTATTTGCATGCTTTAGGTTTCTACCCTCTCAGTACCTTTAAATAGACTCTTCCTGTGTGTAGAGAAAGCCTAATCCCTTCCATCAACTCGTGTAACAATTTTTGTCGATTAGACGTGGTCAATACCTCCTGTCACACCTCATGTTTATTGTTTTAGACCATGCACGGCTTCTGGCATATGTAAAATTGTTGTTTAATATTTTAGAATTAAAAACTTTTTACTTTATTTTAGTATTATTTGTGTAATAATTGGTTTTGAAGTGATTGGTAAAACTTATTACTCCATCGTATTTCATTTGTAAATATATGTATGTGGCAATAGTTTCTCAAGAGCTTTTTAAAATTGTTTTGTTATTTTTCTCAAACGAAATTGGTTAACCATTGAAAAGAAGGTTTTCTAAGACTATAAGACAGATTATTAGAAAACAGATGGAAATGGAAGAAGAAAGATGTATAAATCTGGGAGCAGTAAGACACCTTTTAATTATTTTATTAATGAACCAGATGATGATGTGATTGACAAACTAGTAATCATTTGGATAACATTTTCACTACGTCCTAATTCTTTAAAAATTCACTATCTAAAGGTCGTTTGAACATTCAATGATTATTGGAGACAACTTTGTCAGGTCACAAATTTACTAAATGAATTCATTTGAGTGGCAATGGGAAAATATGGTTTTTATTTCATAACCTAATTAGAATTTTATTTAAATATTTCCAATTTTAATATACTGTAGAGTCTTGAAATTCTGCGTCTCAATTATTCTGTTTAAGCCTATTTATTGAAGCTTATTTTATCTATTTGAAAGAAAATGATAATACGGGCCTCCAAGAAATGTTTATAGCCATAGGGTATGCAAAGGAAATGAGTCGGGCTTCTAAAAAATGTTCATTTATACTTCTATAAACTTATTTTGTGCATTCCTAATTATAGTATTAGGGTTCATAAAACTCGTATTTTTTTTCTCGGATGGAGTCTCACTCCCATTTAGCTCGCATTATTGAGACTCTTCTGTATTGAAATATAATTTTGAAACATGTAAACACAGTGAATTTACAATTATTGATTATCAATCTGTAAAGTGAGAAAATATTGTTTTTCCTTTGTAGTTTCACTTATTATACAAAGTTTTGATTACAAAATTAAATGACAATTTTGTTCTTATTTATTAACTCTTGTATTAACCTGTGATTGTAAATCTACTAGCAAGCCATCTTACCTTTGCATTTCGATTTCATTGTTCTCTGAAATATCATCTGCAATTAAAGATAAAATAATTACATTATAATTTTAGCTCTGGTGTTACTAAATGATTTTTAAAGCTTTTGAATATAAAACTTTTGAATATTTATAACTTTTCTAAATTTAACAAATTGAAAGTTTTGTATATACTAAATTTGCTGACAAAACATTTAGCACCTATAATGCTAAAATGCATCTAATTATAACAATTTTACCTGAAAAATATTTTCCAACTGAAGATGATAATGCATTTGGCATTACTTCTGGTCTCAGCATTGGAAACTGATATTGATATTTAACTCCTAGGTTTGGTTCCTGGTATATCAGCTGGATCAGAACAGAATAAATTATTTTTTAAACACATAAAGTCTTTTAAACTTTTATAACACTGAACTTATACCAAGTGATTAATTGTGATTTATATTTTATTCCTTAATTGTTAAATTATTAAATACTTTCTCATTACACTTTGAAATTAATGGTGACCAGACATTCTGTTAACTATAAGTTGTTAAATTATTAACTTATACTTGGAGGAAACGTTTTCGTCGTAGATGGTTGGGTAAAGGGAAGAGAAAGCACAGAATTAGACAACTAACTATAAACGGGGAGGAGTTATCAGCTGATAATCTTCCTGCAAAAGAATATTTAGACGAATTCACAGACATGATTCCATCTGAAATTACTCACCCCAGCAAGTGTATAATGCAAACGAGACCGGATTTAAATTTAAAGCCCTTCCCGCTAAAAGTCTTGATTCTAAAAAGGAATCTTCTGCGCCAGGCTTTAAAATGAGCAGACAGCGTCTCACAGTTTTAGCCTGCAGTAACACTGCGGGAACAAATTAGCTACAACTAATGGTGATTGGAAAATCCGCCAAGCCACGAGCTTTTAAAAATATGAACTCGAATGCTCTTCCTGTTCATTACAGAAATCAATGTAAGGCGTGGATGACGTAATATTTTCAAGGAGTGGTTCAAAAATAAATTTGTTCCTTCAGTAACAAAATTTATTGAAAAAAATGGACTGCCACCAAAAGCTCTACTTTTGATAGACAATGCTCCTTCATATCCTTCAGACATGTAGTTGGTATGTAAAGACATAAAAGCAATTTCTCTCCTACCTAAAGTGATATCGTTGCTGAAGATGAAACTGAGCTACAGAAAAAAAGCTTCTGCAAACATTAATTGAAGCTGATTGTTCTCTTCCTATTCCAGAAAAACTTAAGACCTTTACAATAAAGGATCTAATTTATTGGGTAACTGAATCCTGGAATAATATCAATAAAGAAGATTACTGATTTTAAGTGAAAAATATAGTCATTTGTTTGTCTTTTATTTTCAAGTTAATCATGTAGTTTAGTGTTTGTCTTTTTTTTTCATTTTACTGTCAATAAATGCTATGTTAATGAAGTGACATAGTAGTACATTATAGGCATTCATATTATAACATGTTTTTACAATGTCAATTACAATATATCACACATCTCAGTCCTGTTTTACATAAGTAGCAAACTTTCAGTACAAACATCATTAAATTTGGGAAGGAAACTTTTTTAAAATATTTGGTTTTCATCAAATCATGTTCGGATTTCGCAGGGCTTCGGATTACTGGGGTTCGGATTATGACTATAACTGGACTGTCAGTCCAGAAATAGTCATAGAACTATAGGGTACTTTAAACATTTTGATAATGCTGATACCACCAATCAGCAAAAAGCTTCAATGTATGAAGAAAACTAAAATAAAAATTCTTGTTTATGAAATAGTCATTTAATTGTGTGTGTGTGTGTGTATCGTGATATTTCACATTGTCCATTATTTTTCCGTTGCACTGACTTTATTAAGTTATTATTATTACTTGTAAATAATTTTTCCCAGGTAAAATTATTGCACTTAGTGGTGGAAGAAATTATTTGCAAGTAATAATAATAACTTCATATATATATATATATATATATATATATATATATATATATATATATATATATATATGAAGTTAATATATTACTATGTAAGTAATTTTATCCACCATTAAGTGCAATAATTTTACCTTGAGTGATGAGGCACCTTTCGGTCATTGACCATTGTCGAATCACTGATGTTTTTCTGTTGTGGATGTTCGGTCTGTGAAGTTGGTGTTTGTTGACGTTACGCGCACTTTTTCTTGATCTGTGTGTATGATATTTCTATATAGTATGTCTTCTGTATATGTTGTTTGTAGATTCATTAAGTTGTTGTGTAAGTTTTTATAAATGTGGTATTTTTCTAGTGAGTTTAGTTCTATTGGGTTGTTATTTATTTCCAGTATGGTTAGGTTATTTTCGTAAATTGTTATTTCGTGTTTATGGGATATTAGGTGTGCTGCAACATTTGATACTTTAGAATTTTTGTTTTACCAATAGAACCCAATAGAACTAAACTCACTAGAAAAATACCACATTTATAAAAACTTACACAACAACTTAATGAATCTACAAACAACATATACAGAAGACATACTACATAGAAATATCATACACACAGATCAAGAAAAAGTGCGCGTAACGTCAACAAACACCAACTTCACAGACCGAACATCCACAACAGAAAAACATCAGTGATTCGACAATGGTCAACGACCGAAAGGTACCTCATCACTCAAGGTAAAATTATTGCACTTAATGGTGGATAAAATTACTTACATAGTAATATATTAACTTCATAAAGTCAGTGCAACGGAAAAACAATGGATAATGTTAAATATCAAGAATATATATATATATATATATATATATATATATATATATATATATATATATAATAACATAAAGTACGAGGCTTTAGATTAAATTCAGTTAGTTGCTAAAATAATCATCTAGAATTAAGCAAGGAAAGACACAAATAGTTTTTCTAGTGCGGACAAAGCAGTTACCATGTCATTATCCTTTTCCAGGAAATCTATAAGTTGAGTCCGGCAACCATAGACAATAGAGAAGCGTCCATAGTGGTTAAGACGGGAAATCCAGCGGCCGATATAGCCTGGGAAAATAACCGTGTACCATTAAGTTTAGCTAATTGTAGAACTGTGGGAAATTTACAAAGAACGTATTGGTGGTAGTGGGAAAGATTAGATTTTTAATAAAAACTAAATGATCGGGAGTTTAAAAGGAAGTTTGAGGAGAGTCTCAGAGGAAGACGGATTGGTGGGGTCCAGGATGGAAGTGTTGTAAAGGGAGAAATTGACTAAATTAAGTAGAGTTTTTTTATAAGTAAAATTTAAAAAATGTGATGTAAAAGTTTTTTTGAAATATAAAGTAAGTTTTTTTTGAGTGTCAAGTGTAAGTGCAGAAGGTAATAACCAAGGCCAGGATTCCAGGGACTCTTCAGAACATAAGTGTAGCCAAAATTTTAATTTCATCAAAATTTATAAAAATTATTCTAGTTTCGCCATTTCTAATTTAAAAGCAAAGTTCCCGTAATAGAGACCCGAGAACAAGAATAAAATTTTAATACTGTTTTTTTGTTATGTTATTTTATTAGAAATCTAAAGCCTCAGAAGTCCACATTTTATCATTGTAATGTTAGTTAAGATATCAATCCTGTCACTGAAAAATATTAATATAAATTTGGAATAATGTGTAGTAGAGTTAATTGAAGAGAATAAATGCAAGTGATGTTTAAAAATTGATAAGATTGTTAATTATTTATAAACCTGAACGTGTGACATTAATAGGTAAGGTAAATAAATAACATTTAAAAATAAATTTAATTATAACAAAAGTTAAGTTATAATATATATATATATATATATATATATATATATATATATATATATATATATGAATTTTTTGGACTTGATAGGAGACTGACAGACTTACCTAAAGGCAATAGTCCAAAACTGCAATCTCTTGGAAATAGGCACATATAAAACACATATAAAACACTTAATACACTTTTATTTGAAATATTTCGATCAACATGATCTTCTTCAGTCAAGAAAGAGAAACGTTAAGCTCTACTAGAACTAACCTAAATATATATATATATATATATATATATATATATATATATATATATATATATATATATATATATATATAAAATATCATGTAAACATAGTTGATAAAATACATTTTTATTCATCCACACAAGTTCAAAAACATTTGTAAAAATCTATAGTGGATAGCAATTGATGTTAATACAGTTTTTTCAAATATTTATTCATTTAAATTAAATTTTAAGTCACGGGTTGTAAGTTGGATTGTAACTCAATGACTTCATGTTCGATATATAGCACTAAAAATGAATGAAAATAATAAAATAAGCAAACTGGATTAACAGTATCGAAGATTGCTTCACAGACATTGGGAAAGGAAAGAGAAAAGAAACTACAACAGAAACCAAGGGACAAAAAAAGAAAGCGTATAAATAATTACAAAAAAAATAATAGTCCAAAACCATATATAGAAAGGAAAATTTCCATAAAATTCGCTTCTCTTTTGCCACTTAATATTGTTATTCTGTCATTTGTATACACATATTTATATTAATTATAATTATAAAATTTAAAAGAACTTAAATAAAATGTTTCATTTTTTACTTTAGTAAGAATTGACTTTAAAATTGTTTTTCTATTACTTATTTTCAAATGATATTAGTCAATTATTGTTTAATTTTATTATTAAAATATTTAGAGAGATAGTCATTAAATATACAACTATTCTTTGAGCTTAGCTTTTGAGGTTATGTAAAAACAAATAAAACATACATAAGTCTCACAAATTAATCATTTATTGATACATACGAGTTTCAATGACAAAGGCATCATCATCAGTGAGTGTTACTACTACAAACTCTAACTTACAACTTTGAATTGAAGCGTGTATGAGTAAATAAATGATTAGTTTGTGAGTTTTATTATGTTTTTATTTGTTTTAGTTGTTAAGTGGTTCCCATCCTATAAATACAAGAAGTTTACCATTAAATCTATGGTTTCTTGTAATGGTCCAGCTGAATAGATCATTTCTCTTGAATTGTCATCACCCCTGGTGTAAGTAAATTTCATGCCAGAAGACTTAACTTCTCCAGACCAGCCGATTTCCCAATCACCATTCAAGATAAAACTTCCATCAGATTTTCTAAGAGCTGTAAATAAATAGCAATATAAATTTATTATCCAAACTAGCTTATAATAAATATGCTGTGTGCAAAATTATTATGGACATAATAAGCCTCCTATTACACATAGGAGTGATTTCTTCTAGGAGTAAGATCTTGACATTATTGTGTGTGCTGTTAAACATTAATAAGAATAGTCGCAATGAAGAAATGTGTCCTTAGAAACATCCTTAATATTTTGTACTGTTCTATTGAGTAAATATTATTGAATTAATTCTGAAATACAAGTCTGGTTTATTTTCAAATTACAACATTTAGTTTTAAGTCGTGAGATATAGCAAGACACTTGGCCGGCAATGAGCAGTTGCCTACTAGAGTGGCGGGAGAGCCAGAAAACTCATATTTTGTCGAACCTCGTTCCTATACCTATAGGTCTGACACAACCACCTTGTCCAGTTTATCATAATGCTTACATAGGAGAGAAGCGTATATAGGTAGCTATATGTTCTAAGCCCAGACAGTTACCTAGGCTTCCATCTCCACTAGTTAGCGAACTCACCTCCTGCTCAACTAAAATTACTTGCTATATCTTGCTAAGTTTACCCTTTCAGGGCACTCGTTTGTCAGATTATAATTCGATCAGTGTTTAGTTTGGTTAAATTTCATAAATGAAAGTAGAATATAGATATGTCCTTCTTGATTTAATACTCCAACCAAATTATATATCATTCCTTCTCTCTCTCTCTCTTTCTTCCCCCCTTTTATATATTTAACATTTATAACAGTTTCATTATACAAGATATTAAAATAATCCAATAAATATAAGTCCAATAACATTTCAAAATACGTAATTTTATTTCTCTCTAATCTTGAAAGGTAACTAAGTGTTTAAACCTAGAAATAACTAGACATATACCTAAAAAATTGTTGGTTTTCTTCAGTTGTGAAACTGTCAAGTTACATGCCTCTTCTGGTAATTGTGTGATGAAGTTGTACCCTTGAGGAAGTTGTAGTCTTGTAAACAATCCAGAAACAGTCCTGCATGAAGAGTTGTTTCTGGCACACAAGCTGCAGGAATCATACTGCAGAATAGAATCCTTAGAAGCTTCACACAGTATCACCTATACACACATAAGTAAGGTAAGGCGAGTTTATAAAATTATGTTTTATCTTTTACTCACTTCCAATAATCAAATATATTTTATCAAGGTTTTTTTTGCAGAAAACCTGAGGGATATATTTCATACAATGTACTTATGGATATTCAAAGTCATGTTTTTTTGGTAGGAATAACTAATTCTATACCGTGTAAACATTACGCGCATAAAATATGTCAAGTACTACTCGATCAAGTAGATGGGAACTACATTATGGCCGAAGAGGGGAATAGTAGCGCTACCACTGGACCTAGTAAACATTACGCATGGAAATTGAACTACTGCTACTGCTTGTATTCTTCTCTTTGGCTGCAATATTTACTCAGTTGAGTATATCACCTCAACACAGACTCTATTTTAGAACAACAGTATTTTCATGAGTCATCATTATACTCAGTCGAATCGCTTTGAGAAAAATCCCATTCCACAGGTATTTGGGAGGGGGAGAGAATTTGGACTTGAGAACTTGGCGGAAGTTTCCACACCAATGCGATACTAGCCTGACTGCTTACTGGGGCTGTCATCTGCATGCACTTACGCTCGTCCAATGAGCATACAGTTCAGCGATTTTTTACATAGTGATTCTACTATGTACAGAATATTATTTTGGGTGTTAGAAAGGGTGAAATCTAGAGGAACTAAATTATACGTAATGTCGTAAAATGGCAACATATTTGAGACACAAAACTTACAAAGAGTTAGTAAATGCACCAGCTATGGTTTATATCCAAGGAAGAATTGCTGTAAAACAATGAAATTCTTTACAAAGATTTAAAGAAAATTCAAAGACTCAAAATTTTTCAGTTTATTGCTGTTTGTAAAAATTTAAAGTTAGCGTTTAACATTTTGTCACTCCTTGCGAGCCTTTAACCTAATATCTTAAATAAATACTATCCTGTAAATGTGCATCAATTTAATTTTCGTTGACACTCCTACAATTTGAGTGTATTTAGGATTAGAGACAATTATTAATTGACTCATTTTGCAACTTGTGCCAAATTTTAAGCGTTAGAATGGCGTTAAGTGGCATTTGATTTTCAAAATGTTGCATAGAAGGTACAATTAAACGTCTAATAGTCCATGTGTGGTCAGTGTGAGCAACAGAAATAGTGTATTATAGAAAACATAACTATGAAGTAATAATAATAGCTATTAACCTTCCAAGTAGGTTTATTATTTCTTTTCTTTTCTAATAGCCTAATACTTCAGCTTCAGGTTAAACGAACATTGTTTGCTTGCCTATAGTAGCACTTACATTTTTTGTTTTGTTTATTGCTTTTTCTTTTATAAGACATGTTTCCCATTTGTATTTGCCAGTCTTCATCTTGAGAAACTGAGGATGTCGGACAAGCCAAAACATTTTTTTAATTTTTAAAAGATATTGACTTTAACTTTACATTCATACAAATCATAGTGTACGTAAATTTCACCATGAAAATCAACCAAAATTCATAGATAAGAAAATCAACAAGAAAAGAAATCCTCAAAACATTAATAAAGCAATATTAGCTAGAACAGCAATATTTTCTGCAACTAAAATTTTCTGAAAAGTAACAAAACAATTTTGATGTTGAAATCCAACCTATATTTTACAGTGCGACTGCTAGGGAGGCATCCCACCTCAAAAGGCTATGGGTAATGCAACCCCAAAAATGTATTTGCCCCTAAAAATACATGAACTCCCCCTACACTGTCGTCCTAAATAAAAATTTCATCATGGTACATCTAAACCATTTGTTTAAAACAATTTCACCAATATACATTATCAAGAGCACAGTGGTACAATATATTACAATGAAAATATTGGAAAGAACCCCAATACCACAAAAATAATTTAAAAAAAATAAATAAAACTAGTTACTTAAGATTAAACCCTTATGTACATTTCTATGCAACTAGATCACTCTAGTTTGTAATTTTGTAATAAGACCCTCTAAAGATGATGACATGGTCATCGAAATGTATAAAGGGTTTAATCTTAAGTAACTTGTTTTGTTTGTTACTTTTGTGTATTGGTGTTCTTTCCAATATTTTTATTGTAATTTCAACAATGCATAAAAGCATAAAATCTTGTTAAAATAGAAAAATCTTCTACTGTCACTAATAGGTCAAAAGGCTGTAGCACTCGGGAAAGTGGCGACAGAAAAGAAAACATTCATAGAAATTAACTAAACATTTGTCATCAGACGTAAGAATGTTTTCATTTAAAAAATTGGATTAAAAGTACATAACTTATTATTACCTTTATATTAAATTATTTGTATTGAAATTTATCAAAATTTAAATAAATTAATATATTTATTAACTGATCAAAACTACTTATTAATAACCTTTTCCCTTAACAATGTTGAATAAATAAAGTAGCATAACCTAAGTGTTAAAATAGTTGTTTTACAACATAACGTATAACATAAAATCAGCTGATAATTGAAATAATATGTTATCATTTAATTTACTTTGAGTTGACTCAGCGCAACCTGATGGAATTTATACTGACGCTTTTAATCTGACGCAAATTATGCTGACGCAAAATTGTTTGTTTATTTTCGTCTAATAAGTTTTGTAGAGCTCGCTATAAAAGTTTTCACTTGGAAAATACTGTCAAAATATGCCCTACAAAATGTCGAAGGCTTAACCAGGCTCGTACACCCCCACTTTGCACCCCTGCAATACTCCATCCTCTTCTTACACTTTGTGTGACTAGCCAATAGATTAACCGGTAGTATATACTTGATGACATTCGTTGTGTTTATGCAATGTTTCCTTTGTTTTTCTACCCAGTTGCTCTGTGTACGTTCGCAGAGTGGATGTTTATTCTACCGTCAGTGAGTTGTCAACTAGTGTCGCAATCCTACTGTAAACACTTCAGGTCATGTAAACATATGAACCAGGATCCTAATCAGGAGTTAGCTAATGCAGGCAGCCGAAATGATAACATCGGAATCTCTTGTGAATACAAATAACTTTGGGAGTTTGGAAATATTAACATCTAAGGACCCTGTGTTTAAAAATTTCGTATGGGAAGTATGTCCCTAAACTCCTATTGGTGATATTTATTGGGCTCCCCACACTTTAATTTTTAGTGTCATAAAAACTACAATGCTCTAAAGACGACTCTATTAAACCGAAAAAATATAATTTATTTTAAATAATTTCAAAACAGAAGCTTGTTCATTCTTTCATTTCGACATTTTTGTGATTGCCAATTTCACACTTTTTTCTAAATTCTCAACATTTCATCTCTTCTCATCTTTGTTAACGTTTTTTTTTTTGAAATATTCACAATTTCACCTTTTTCTTTACATTTACCTATTTAGACATACGGTATATTGGAAAATTTTGTGTTTCAACATTACACATTTTTCAACATTTTTATAATTTTCTCGTTTTTCCCAATATTTTATATAGGCCCATATTGTATTTTTTAGTTTTTTCAATACCTTACGTTTTACATTTTTGTAATTCTCCCATTTTTTCAATATTTTTTTGCTTATTTTACATTTTTTCAAATTTTTATTTTTTTGTAGTTTTTGCGTTTTTTCAACATTTACAGCGTTGAAATTATTTATTCCTTTTGTCATTTCAGTTTTTTTAGTTTCACATATTTCGAGAGTTTTTGAATTTTTTACGACCTTTCGACAGTTTTTCATTTCTTTCTTTTTACACTTTTCTATCGTTTCACGTTTTTCAACATTTAATGTTACTTTCACGTCTTTTTCAACATTTTTAATTTTTAAAACCTCTTCATTGTCACAACCTTTTAGATTCATAAAACAAAACCAAAAAAATGAAGTTTTTAACGTAAGCTAACCGGTTTACGAATGAGTGAGCTCCAGTTTGGTATATGTTTATGTAATGCCGGGGACAAATTGGAGGCCATTATACTTCAACCGTTTAGCTCGCGTAAGTGATTACATTTTTTGAAAGAAACTCATCTTAACCGGACACTTTTGTAGCAGTATTGTAATTTAGCATTACTGAGTAGTAATACTTGGTTTTATAAAAAAACGTTTTCGTCCTTGTGTTGTCAAGTAAGGGTAAATACGTAAATCTATCAGAATTATTAATTTTTGGGGCTTCAGCACCAAGTTTTATTGTTTTGTATGTATTCCTAAGGGAATACATAAATTGTTTATTCTAAATCGACCAAGAATGATATTTTTACTTAAAGACACACACACGCGCGCACACACACGCGCGCGCACATATACTAATGACACTTCCTATATAGCAGTATTCACGTTTTGATTAATGGGGGCGGCCGCTGGGGGAGTATATATTGTCAACTCAGACCGTAACCTTGAGGATAAACTAGTAACCGAAGTTGAAGATGGGAGTAAATATTTTCCTCAAAATCGATGACGTCTGGAAAAATGATACCTGGCATTGTTTTCCTTTTATTTAAAATTATTTTCTATAAAGGCCATTTAATTGTGAAAAGGACTATGGGCTACAAACGTTGAAGAAATTCCTGATCCTTGTGTGATGGCAGCGACCTAGAGCTCATGAAAGACTATTATCAATAAAAAAACATAATCCAACTAATAAAGCTAAATCACGTGACTTGAAGCAGGGATACCAAGAAGTGGCTTTGTTATGACCAAGCGGTAATCGATCGATAAATAAGAGGAACAGGCGACAGTTGGGTTTCTAAATAACTAAACTACTGCCGGGTCAGCGCGTTTCGTATAAACATGATTTGATCTGAGGTCATATGGGAAACACATCCAAAATATGAGGCATAAAACACAGCTAAGAAAATATTTTGTCGTAAATATGAAGTTTATATTAAACCTCTTTTATAAGGTTCCTAACCTGCATGTCATAGATATTACAAAAGAAATTATGCCTGGTGACGTAGATGGTCCACAAGAACACTGAAAAAATAAAACCTTATGCTGACAGCCAAACTTTAAAAAAATTAACCATTCTACATAACGTTATGACAATACTTTATAATTTAAAGATTTCTATATAAAACTTACGTAAAGTTATACTACATTACAATATAGGTACAATGTAACCGGTTGGATTAGGTTTCGTTAAAAACACAAAATAAAGTTTATTGGTAGAAACACTAATGAATAGCACACGCCAATACTTGATAATTTATTTTTTCAAAAATAATAAGAGAAAATAACTTTTTCATACGGTATTTATAAAGGTAACTATATGAGTAATGCTATTTCAAAACTTGTTTTCTCCATTTTTCAAAATTTTTCAGGAAAGACAAAAAACTGATAACTGTTAAACGTCTTTGTATTTTAAAGCAAATTTTTTTTATGCTGTAGTATAGACCATTTATCTGTGTTTTGATAAGGATCTTATGAAAAAGTTATTTTCTGATAGAATGGTCCAAACGTTGACAAAATAAATGGTATTTATTTCCCACTCCCACGTATAGCTCACGTAAAACGTTTCAATGCAATGTTATGGCTTAATTTTTTCGACGCAGTAACTTGCAAAATGCCTCGGAACGTAATTGATATTCCTGTTGATTCCCAAAAAATTACTAATTTTTGAAAACAAACAATTTTAACATTTTAATTTCTCACTGCTTAGCGCTGTTAAGTTCTATCGTATTTAGGCCCAAGCTAGAGATAAAAGGTGTCTAAACGTTGAGTGCAATATTTTATACTTTATGCGAGGAATAGGGTCTGTAAGTGTTTGTTTCGTCCTTTTGAATAATTTAGAGACTTATCATCACAGAAAAATAAAATGTGTGTGTGTGTTTTCTATAACTCTACACAGCTAAAGTTTGTGTGCCGGGTGCAACGTGGGGCTTTTTTTAACTGTGTCGAAAAAGTGAAGCCAAAACTTTGAATTAGAAGGTTTTACTTGTGCCGTGGAAGGGGATTGTTATTTTATAAAATTTAAAAAATTTTGAGGCCTGAACGGGAGTTATAATATTTTTCGTATTTATGATTACTTTCCGCATCGTCCGGTGTAAAATGTTTTTGCTGAAATCGATGTTTTGTAATTGCTTACATTTCTAAAACAACTACATATTTGTATGGAACATTCCAAAACATGTCCTAAGGCTATTTTAATTAATATAATTTTATTTTTTGTGTCGTAACATTATTTTTCATCAATTTAAGTTAGCTAAAAATTCGGCGAAGAGTAGAAAGTTGTGCAACGTCCGCAGAGTGATTAGAGTGACGTCACAACTGTAGTTGGTGTTTCAGGAATCCAAACTTTGGTAAATACGTAAACTCCCCACCCCCAATGGAATGCCTATATAATTAATGAAAAATCTTATATATCTATATTAAAATATACCTATAAAGTATCCAGTCAGGATAGATTTGGACATAATTGTATACACCATTACTATCTATCTATATTAAAATATACCTATAAAGTATCCAGTCAGGATAGATTTGGACATAATTTTATACACCATTACTATCTATCTATATTAAAATATACCTATAAAGTATCCAGTCAGGATAGATTTGGACATAATTTTATACACCATTACTATCTATCTATATTAAAATATACCTATAAAGTATCCAGTCAGGATAGATTTGGACATAATTGTATACACCATTACTATCTATTTATATTAAAATATACCTATAAAGTATCCAGTCAGGATAGATTTGGACATAATTTTATACACCATTACTATCTATCTATATTAAAATATACCTATAAAGTATCCAGTCAGGATAGATTTGGACATAATTGTATACACCATTACTATCTATCTATATTAAAATATACCTATAAAGTATCCAGTCAGGATAGATTTGGATATAATTTTATACACCATTACTATCTATCTATATTAAAATATACCTATAAAGTATCCAGTCAGGATAGATTTGGACATAATTTTATACACCATTACTATCTATCTATATTAAAATATACCTATAAAGTATCCTCTCAGGATAGATTTGGACATAATTTTATACACCATTACTATCTATCTATATTAAAATATACCTATAAAGTATCCAGTCATAATAGATTTGGACATAATTTTATACACCATTACTATCTATCTATATTAAAATATACCTATAAAGTATCCAGTCAGGATAGATTTGGACATAATTGTATACACCATTACTATCTATCTATATTAAAATATACCTATAAAGTATCCAGTCAGGATAGATTTGGACATAATTTTATACACCATTACTATCTATCTATATTAAAATATACCTATAAAGTATCCAGTCAGGATAGATTTGGACATAATTTTATACACCATTGCTATCTATCTACATTAAAATATACCTATAAAGTATCCAGTCAGGATAGATTTGGACATAATTTTATACACCATTGCTATCTATCTACATTAAAATATACCTATAAAGTATCCAGTCAGGATAGATTTGGACATAATTGTATACACCATTACTATCTATCTATATTAAAATATACCTATAAAGTATCCAGTCAGGATAGATTTGGACATAATTTTATACACCATTGCTATCTATCTACATTAAAATATACCTATAAAGTATCCAGTCAGGATAGATTTGGACATAATTTTATACACCATTACTATCTATCTATATTAAAATATACCTATAAAGTATCCAGTCAGGATAGATTTGGACATAATTTTATACACCATTACTATCTATCTATATTAAAATATACCTATAAAGTATCCAGTCAGGATAGATTTGGACATAATTTTATACACCATTGCTATCTATCTACATTAAAATATACCTATAAAGTATCCAGTCAGGATAGATTTGGACATAATTTTATACACCATTACTATCTATCTATATTAAAATATACCTATAAAGTATCTAGTCAGGATAGATTTGGATATAATTTTATACACCATTACTATCTATCTATATTAAAATATACCTATAAAGTATCTAGTCAGGATAGATTTGGATATAATTGTATACACCATTACTATCTATCTATATTAAAATATACCTATAAAGTATCTAGTCAGGATAGATTTGGATATAATTTTATACACCATTACTATCTATCTATATTAAAATATACCTATAAAGTATCTAGTCAGGATAGATTTGGATATAATTGTATACACCATTACTATCTATCTATATTAAAATATACCTATAAAGTATCCAGTCAGGATAGATTTGGATATAATTGTATACACCATTACTATCTATCTATATTAAAATATACCTATAAAGTATCTAGTCAGGATAGATTTGGATATAATTGTATACACCATTACTATCTATCTATATTAAAATATACCTATAAAGTATCCAGTCAGGATAGATTTGGACATAATTTTATACACCATTACTATCTATCTATATTAAAATATACCTATAAAGTATCCAGTCAGGATAGATTTGGACATAATTTTATACACCATTACTATCTATCTATTTTAAAATATACCTATAAAGTATCCAGTCAGGATAGATTTGGATATAATTGTATACACCATTACTATCTATCTATATTAAAATATACCTATAAAGTATCCAGTCAGGATAGATTTGGATATAATTGTATACACCATTACTATCTATCTATATTAAAATATACCTATAAAGTATCCAGTCAGGATAGATTTGGATATAATTGTATACACCATTACTATCTATCTATATTAAAATATACCTATAAAGTATCTAGTCAGGATAGATTTGGATATAATTTTATACACCATTACTATCTATCTATATTAAAATATACCTATAAAGTATCTAGTCAGGATAGATTTGGATATAATTGTATACACCATTACTATCTATCTACATTAAAATATACCTATAAAGTATCCAGTCAGGATAGATTTGGACATAATTTTATACACCATTGCTATCTATCTACATTAAAATATACCTATAAAGTATCCAGTCAGGATAGATTTGGACATAATTTTATACACCATTACTATCTATCTATATTAAAATATACCTATAAAGTATCTAGTCAGGATAGATTTGGATATAATTTTATACATATTACTTAGGCAATGTATAAAATTACAGCCATGTCTATTTTTACTGGACCTTTTATAAGTATATTTTAATATAGATGTATAGTAATGTATAAAATTACAACCAAATATATCTTGACTGGACTTTTTATAGGTATATTTTAATACAGGTATATAGTAATGTATAAAATTACAACTAAATATATCTTAATTTTAGGCTTTATAGGTTATTTAAATATACGTATGCAAAAACCATAAAAATTAAGCCGAAACGTTATTTCTCTACACAGGTAAGGTATGGGTGACGTCACTGTATCACCCGCAAAGCAGTCAGCCGTTGCACAACTTACTACTGCACACTGAATTTTTTACCCGACTTAAATTTGATAAACAATAACGTTTTGACACAAAAATTATCAATGAAAATAGCCTTAGGACATGTTTTGGAATATTCCATACAAATATCTAGCTGTTTAGGAATGTAAACAACTACCCTGAAGCCAACAAGATAATTTGTAGTTATATAGCAACGGTGTATTATAACAATACTATGTTTTATAAATCAACTCGATTTAAAAAGTTTCGTGAGGTTTGAAAAGTGAAGATTTGTTCAGAATTTAAAATTTTGAGGTGTGAGCAAATGGTTTTATTTTTTGTCTTTCTAACGGCTTCCTAAATGATCAGGCTCAATTTTTGTGTAATAATACAGATTAATTTTACCAATAATTACCAGAAACAAATGTTTATTAAAGCACGAGGTAAACAGTCGATGCGTTAAAAGTTGAACACGGTATCTCTGCTTCGTGCGGCGATGCGAAACATACCGAAATGAAAGCCCCAACCAGTCCGTTTATCTTAGCAAACTTTATTCTCCAAATGTATTTTAGAAAAGCACAGACAACGTACAAAAATTTAGTTGTGATAATAGAAATATCTTTATTTACACGTTTCAAAAATATAAACAATCCGCTTTAAAAATGTAACGTGCCTTTGCATATTAATATTCATCTTAGCATATGTTTGATGACTTACCAACAATGAAAAGAGGATGTACATTCCCAAGGACGCCATGTTGTAGTATATTGTTACATCCTATTGGATTGAGCTTCAACAAAACAATATGGTGGCAAAAGTCTTTAAAAAGTATGGTTCTAGGATAATTTCTATAGCTCTAGATATATATTTTTAGACGCATTTATTTCTTTATTAAAAAAATATAAATATAGTCCTATGGCATCCCAAGCAATGTTTTTTCACACACACCTAAAAAGTGCCCTAATCTTCATACTAACCATTTATATTAATTAATTTTTTAAGTTTAAAATATTTTTATACATAATTAAAATTTTGTTATTGTATTTATTGGAGTGTACATATTATGTTTTAAATTGTAAAAATTAATATAATGAAATAAATTTAAACAAAATAAATGCAATTCTTTAACCTATTTTTAATATTTGTTTTTATCTGTAACGAGCTATCAACTTCTGAAGTTTTACACTTTAAATATAGCATTTTCGGAAAAGATCTATTTATAATTTTATTAGTTTATATTTACACAGTGTATTAATGTTTATATGTGTAAAAACTCTGTCTAACTTTAGTTTAATAATTAATGTACTGGAATTAAAGAAAGACTAGATTTAAAGGTTTTAAATATTGAAAAAGTTTGAAAAATTGTAGTATATTAATTAGTTGTTTACATTTTATTTCCTACCTATTTCATATTAATTATGAGTTATTTTAGTGTTATAATTTTGACACTTCAAAATTATTAAATTTCAAAACTATTTAGATTAAAAACAAATATTAATTAAATCTCCTGTTAGAATAAAATTCCAATATTTGAATTTAAGATTTTAAAATAAACTGCACTCTATACAAGAACGCGGCTTGAACGAAACAAGAAGCACATGTCGCAGGAACGCAGAGATGCGTACGGTTAAGCGGTCGGGCACGTACTGCAGTTCCAAGAGCCGCGCACTCGACTCTCCGGGGTAATTTCATCGAGGTACAAGACTGGTGCACTCGCAAATACCTCTGCGACAGGTAATTGCGTTGGAGATTTAAATAAACAGGTGATTATTCAAGTTCTAAACGTGATCGATATATTCAATGCCTACACCTTCAGGAAAACTGTAAAATAATAAAGCTTGCTAGCGACACCTCAAAATTTAAAATTTTGAAAAAAATAATAATTTCAATTGAGTACACACACAAAACATTTTAAAACCATGTTTCTGTATACAATCACAAGAAATAGGTGGTCAATATATGCTATGTCTGTAAGAGAAAACGTGTATAAAAAGTTTACAAAAAATTCATCTAATTTCCTTTTTGATTTTGGCAGCATAGCTAAATAAACCACTCAAAGAAGGCAGCAAACTAGTCGAAACGTCATCGGCTTATTTAAATAAAAGGCTATTGACTCATATATCAAATGTGTTTTTCTTGGTTTTTAAGATTGTGTTTGTTTTATGAACAGAGTACATTAGAATAAAGCTATAAAGTGTTCAGTTGGGTAAATTTTTTTTCAAACAATAGTATTTACTAATGCAAGAGGTAAATAGTTGAAAGCGTTAAACACAGCCTTCTTGATAATAAATACACAAAAACCTCTTAACCACAAACTTTCTTTATTTTACCCTTATGTACATTTCAGTTACCAAGTAACCATTCACAGAGGGATAACATACAAAGACTGAGCGAAGTCTTTGTATGTTATACCTCTGAGGATGGTTACTTGGTAACTGAAATGTACATAAGGGTAAAATAAAGAAGGTTTGTGGTTAAGAGGTTTTTGCGTATTTATTATTAAATTCAAGCACAGTATATTTATAATAAATAGTAACAGCCTTCTTGTTCCACTCATAGGTATACCAGAATTCGGTTGTCAACAAATTGGCCTCTTATCAGGCTTTATTTTGTTTCTTTTTACAAAAAAATTTATTTTATTCATTTAATGTCCACTAAACCTATGGTTTTCCACTAGTTATAGTTATATGTTGTCATGATGATGCAAG
Organism: Prosapia bicincta; assembly: GCA_036971475.1. NCBI lineage: Eukaryota > Metazoa > Arthropoda > Insecta > Hemiptera > Cercopidae > Prosapia > Prosapia bicincta. The sequence goes on along the minus strand of JBAIZL010000001.1, from coordinate 224,719,794 downwards.
CAAAGAAATGTACCCTGTGCGATTGTCTTTTTAACGTATTAAAACTAGGCAATGTCAACAGAAAATTAGAAAAATAGCCAGTAAATTGTTTAAATAAAGTAATGGATAAATGAAATAGTTTTTAGTATTAGAAGGCTTCTTAGCAACATAATTCCTGTATAAAATGTTCTTTTCCGGCGTTTCAGTCTTGTTGAAAATAAATTAACATCTGACCCATTTTTTAAAATTGTAATAAAACGAATCAAATATTTTGAGTTGCATCAACCAGCTTAGGTGACCCTTCCTGGCTTAGCTGAATATTCGTACATTACAGATTCCGTTATACTACAAATTCTGTATTTTATATCGTTGAAATTATTTATAAGGTTATTTTGCTATGATAAGATTAAAACGTCTACAAGTAAAAGTTCACAGAGTAATATTAGTTTTGAGCAGTCCCTTAGAAACATGCCAATATAATTTTACATACAAGATGCCAACAGAATGCATTTAGAGGGAAATAGTATTTTCTAACGTTTGGAAATAAAATCACTTGATAGAAAATAGCTTACAAACCCTTTAAAAGGAATTTAGCCATTGTAATTATCAAGTCGTAATGTCCGAGCGAGAGTCGACAAAGTTTTAGATGTGAGACATCCAGAAAAGGTGAAAACAACGTTAAGGAAAACTAGTTATGTTGAACTAAGCGAAAACATTAGTCCACAGCTGAAAAGAGCAATTCGTAGAGTGGGATCATCCGATTAGATAAAGGAAGGCAGATGTACTAAGGAGCAGGAGAACCTAGATGGAGGTTGTAGTCGGGAGAGTGCAAAGAATGGACGAAACGTTGAGTAAGAAGACATATGGAGTAAGCAAAAATGGCGGTACAAGGACTCATAAGATATACAATTTTGTAAAATTACTACAGATATTTCTCATAGATCTACTAACAAAAGGAAAATCTAGCATCTAGAAAACATTAAAAGTAGAAAATATACTCGTACATTATAACCTGGTCATGCGTATTAGATCTATATGGAATGGATTCAAACCACCAATATGTTTAATATGTTCAATCAGTAAAACTAAACACAAATCAAGGAATTATGGAGGTTGTGGGGTGGAGGGGATGGTTAGTAAGACGCTGGTTTTTACAAGAGTACAACATAATGTAAACACACATCTATACGATATTTTGTATTGAAGTTTCAAGGTAATATGTCGGCAAGACTTCTCGCCTACAACGTATAGATCAGGATTGTGTTAGATACAGGTTAGATTAGGGTAGGGGCAAACACACCTGGTACAGGATATAGGGGATGTATTAGGGCATCACGTGTGTAGGGTCTCGTATCTGAAGTAAACATACTCCATTTGTAGGACACATTCTTCAAGAGGTGTCTACACTTTAGGACAAGGAAAGGGTATACGGGATTAGGTAGGGGCAAACACACCTGGTACAGGATATAGGGGGTGTATTAGGGCATCACGTGTGTAGGGTCTCGTATCTGAAGTAAACATACTCCATTTGTAGGATACATTCTTCAAGAGATATCTACACTCAAGGATATGGAAAGGGTATACGGGATTAGGTAGGGGCAAACACACCTGGTACAGGATATAGGGGATGTATTAGGGCATCACGTGTGTAGGGTCTAGTATCTGAAGTAAACATACTCCATTTGTAGGATACATTCTTCAAGAGATATCTACACTCAAGGATAAGGAAGGGTAGACTGGATTAAGTAGGGACAAGGAAAGTACATAAAACTTCCCAACAACTCGAAATGAAGGGAGATTATGGTACGGCATGGGCAGCCTTACTTACCTGAAGTGGATCTGCCCTCAATCGAAGTAAATTTATAGGATAAAAATATAAATATGAGAAAAATATAGCACTTCCTTTATTAAAAGAAAATGAATATATAGATTAAAAAACTAACAATCTAATAGTAAGTAACCACCGTACTAAAGAGATGTCGCCTGTACACATCAAATATCGACCAACACCTTGTAGCGGCATGACTTTCTGCATTCTGGACATTGATACAAACTTTAGAATAAAATAGATGAGGAATGTCTCCCAAGTAAAGTTTACAGATCAGAACAGACAATCTGTTTGGTAAAGCAAGAACCTATAAGCAGTGCCGAAACCTAATCCAAACAAAACCAAGAAGAGATAACGAAGAGCGTAAATAATAACAGAAATGATAAACAGTCAAGATAGAAGGGTCGATCAAGTGTGGACATATAAACATTATTTGGAATTATAACAGATTTACCAGCACTAAAATAAGAGAGAAATCAACGAATAATTCTGTTTTTCTCCTTCCCTTACGATTACATCTAAACACTTTTCTTTTAATTTAATTATATTACAAAAATTACAAAAAGAAATGAAAATGTTTTACAAAATGTATAACATAAATCCAAAAGTGATTTGATTACGTGTGCTGCGGTTTTGACACCTGTGTTATATTTTGTAGTCAACGAGACGGTCGTGACAAGGCGGGAGGAATTTGAGGACCGGAAGAGCAAGTTATGTCAGGAATCAGGTGCGTCCATCATCTAGGTATAGCACGGCTACGTGACGCGGTTTCCTGTCTCATCCAGTTTGTGATCCTCATTCTGAAGGAAATATTGCCCTGAATAGATATAATTCTTTCAGCTACTTCAAGTTACAACTTTAACAAAATTAGGCAAAATATGGGTTTTGTACAATAAGGTTTAAGATTTCCTTAATATGTATGGTAGCGTTCATTACTTTAAAATCCATTAATTCTTGCATTATGTGGTCCATTACGTTCGGTGAAACCTAATTAATATATTTTAATTATATATATTTTTGTCTGTCTCCCTCTCTCTCTCTCTCTTAACCTATCTCTCTGTCTCTCCCAAGCTATCTCTCTGTCTGTCTGTCTCTCTCTCTCAATATATCTCTGTCTGTCTGTTTCTCTCCTTTCCTTCCTCAATCTATCTCTCCGTCAGTCTGACTGACTGTCTCTCTCTCTCTCAATCTCTCTCTCTCTCTCTCTCTCTCTCTCTATCTGTCTCTCTCTCTCTCTCTCTCTCTCTCTATCTCTCTGTCTGTCTGTCTCTCTCTCTCTCTCTCTCTCTCTCTGTCTCTCTCTCAATATATCTCTCTGTCTGTTTCTCTCTCTCCCTTCCTCAATCTATCTATCCGTCAGTCTGTCTGTCTCTCTCTCTCTTTCTCTCTCTCTCTGAAGCTATCTCTCTGTCTGTCTGTCTCTCACTCTTTCAATCTATGTCTCTGTCTATCTATTTGTCTCTCTCTTTTCAATTTATATCTCTGTCTGACTGTTTCTCTCTGTCTCTCTCTCTCTCTCAATATATCTCTCTGTCTGTCTCTCTTTCTCTCAATCTATCTCTCTGCCTGACTGTTTCTCTCTGTCTCTTTCTCTCTCAATATATCTCTCTGTCTGTCTGTTTCTCTCTCTCCCTTCCTCAATCTATCTATCCGTCAGTCTGTCTGTCTCCCTCTCTGAAGCTATCTCTCTGTCTGTCTGTCTCTCTCTCTCAATCTATGTCTCTGTCTATCTATTTGTCTCTCTCTTTTCAATCTATCTCTTTGTCTGACTGTTTCTCTCTGTCTCTTTCTCTCTCAATATATATCTCTGTCTGTCTGTTTCTCTCTCTCCCTTCCTCAATCTATCTCTCTGTCTCTCTCTAAATCTATCTCTCTGTCTGTCTGTCTCTCTCTCTCTCAATATGTCTCTCTGTTTATCTCTCTCTCTTTCAATCTATCTCTCAATCTGTCTGTCTTTCCCTCTCTCTCAATATCTCTCCTATCTCTAATCTATTTCTCTGTCTGTCTGCTTATCTGTATCTCTCTGTCTGTCTCTCTCTCTCTCAATCTATTTCTCTCTCTCTCTTATGAGACACTTACTTATTTACCATCTGAACATTTAGGACATTGAAGCCCGTAACATCAGCTTGTAGCAACAAGAGCGGTCCTTTTTAAACATGCAAAAACACTATCCACAAAAATAAAAATATTTTTTCAATGTATAATTATTAAACTTCAGCTTAGCGTGAAATCAATTGATGTGAGGTTATGGTTGAACCGACTTGGGGGAGAGTACGTTAACAATGGTCAGAACAACACGTCACTGCCACTCGATGCCTCTCCGCTAATAAAGATATTATCGCAGGCTGCACACGCATTATCGCCAAGTGCTGGCAATAATTTGCAGTCGAGAAGTGCGCTTTAACCACGGGTTACAGCCGAGAAACGAACACAAATCATAGAGTGCTTATTACAGCCACTAATTCGGCCCGGACGTTAATGCCTGTGTCCAAATTAAAAATGTCATGGTGAGGCGGCGTCTCTGTGCACGACTCGTTGAAGCTTTTAACTAACAATGACACTTCGTTTCTATTACAAAGTAGGAAATTCTGTTTAAGTTTCCGTAGAATATATTTTTGTAAATATTTATTGCTTTTTGACCGATGGCGTTAAAATCTCTTTAAAAGACCTCAGTGTTTAAAATTGTCTTTATAAATTATAACTCTATTAACAATTTTAAATAAATAAATATTGTATATTCTAGTTAATTATAGCTAAGTATTTATTCAATTCTTTCTATTAGTTCACACTCTTCCTATATATATATATATATATATATATATATATATATATATATATATATATCTCGTTTTAAATTTTCAGTCGTTAATAAAATACTTTTAATTCATCCACTCAAGTCCTAATACATTTTTTTAAAACTTGTAGTGGATGACACTTGCTAGTAAGGCAGTTTTTTAAAATATTAATTAATTTTAATTATTTTAGTAATTAATTTCGCTTCCTATTTTGCCACTTATATTGTGATTCTGTCATAAGTATATACATGTTCATATTAATTGTAATTATTTAGTAAAAAAGTAACTAAAGTAAAAATTTCCATTGTTGACCTAAGTAGGAATTGACTTCAATTTTGTTTTTCAATTTATTACTTGTTTTTGAAGAAAGTAGAATCATATAATAATTGACAGAGTAAATAAAGTTTAGAAATTTTAAACAAAACTAATAAAATAAAATCTGACAAATAAACAAACGATATTGAATAAATTGCGTTTTTGCTATGTTCTCGGTGCAAAAAAGTGACGGTTTTAGACACTGAAAAATGGTAAAAGCTAAGAAGGATTGATAGTTAAGGAGGGGATATGGAGAGAAAATTTGAAGGATGGAAAGAATGAGTAGAAGAAGGAAAATGTGAAAAGAAGACGGGGAAGAGAAGAAGTTGTACAAGAAACATTCAATAGAATGGAAGGCTGATGAGTAGAAGGAGGAGAACCAGGAGAGGACGAGTTGCATGAGGAGAAAGAGGTGAAGAATAGGGTAATAAAGATGGAAAGGAAGAATGGGAGGAGTAACTATAGAAAAAGCATTAAAAGGAAAAGAAGAGTGAAGCGAAAGATAAGAAGGAGGGGGAAAGGAAGAAAAGAAGAGTGAGGTGAAAGATAAGAAGGGGAAAGGGGAATTAGAGGAAAGGAGGAAAAGAAGAGTGAGGCGAAAGATAAGAAGGGGAAAGGGGAATGAGAGGAAAGGAGGGAAAAAAGAGGAATAAACATTTATAGGAATTGCAAAATTAAGAAAAAAAGATGGCCCTAAAATTTCTTCCTTATCAATTAATTTGTATTTTCTCTCTTCATTTGCCCGTTACACTCATTTCTTGGCTAAAGGTCAATATTAATAAAATAAAAACTGCTTTTAAATTATGTCTCTTAGTTTATAGAAATATTTATACTAATGTTTCCATAAACTTGAAGCGGTTTAACGAAATTTTGTTTTATTTTTAAATTTTCATTTGTAAACAAGAAAAAACCAACTCAATACCTGAAACAGGTTCTATTGCTAAGTGGCCAAGAAAGCTACCTATATCTATCTGGTTTCTGATTTTATCACTTGTAACACAAGAAATTAATTACCCTATGCATTTTATATAACATGAAATACTTTTGAACCGCCCTCAAATTGAAGAAATTTCACCCTTATTTTTTGGTAATTTAAAATAGGGCTCTTTAATTAATTTTCCCCCCAGACAACTTATGTAGAATACCACAGCTTAAAGTATCAGGAAATACCTGACTTTCAGAGTGTCAAGAAATATTTTTCATCTTTACAATCCTTTATTACACCATACTTATAATAATATCTGTATACATAGATATGTGTCTTTCTATACATGTCTATAAAATATTAAATAAAAAAATGAATTTATGTCTTATAAACTAATAAAATGTAACATATAATTTACCTTTCGGGCAGTGGCGGATCCAGAAAAATATTTTGGGGGGTGCTCGTGGGGGGGGGGGAGGAGAAGGTTTCCCCTTCCTGGAAAATATTTAGGAAATAGGGTAACTGTAAACTCTAAGGGGTCTTCTATTGGAGAGAAATAGTTATAGGCCTACTCTGTGACATTATACAATCATTAATTAGCTTTATTTACCCTTATATTTACAATGCAAACCATCTATTTATTACATTGTGTGTGGGGGTATTTATTAATGATTATACTATGGTATTATAGTGATTCATATGTGTTTGTAAACATATTCTAATAATTAATAAGTAGATTTGAATTAGGGACGAACGAATGCAAATCGGGAATTGCTTTTTATTTTACATATATAGTGTTATTTCATAGTTTTAAACATTTGCACTTTTTCATATATTGGGGAGGGGCTTGAGCCCCAAAGCCCCAACCCACTTGAATCCGCCACTGCTCGCGGGAATGGTGTCTAAATGAAATCATTGCACAATCGTCTAAAAAATTAATATAAAAATCCACATTTTAAATATCAATGTTTGACATAATGTTTATGTAAAAAAAGCCACCAGATATTTTACATAGATGGTCCTTCTGTCTTGCATTTCATCAATCGATAAAGTACAGCCAGCTTAATAAACAAACTTAGTCAAGCCAGCAACACTCGATAGCTTCTTAGTAGGACGTCGTGTAAATAACTACTCCAGTTCAAAAGAACAACCGGCCATTGTTACCTAAGAATGTAACTCATGCTGAAGACAATCGGATACTAGTGTATGTTTTTATTTTAATGGATATTTTGTGTTGGGACAATCTGCAATGATTTCGTTTGAATGATTTACTTAAATTTAATATTATTGTTTTCTTACTCACCGTTAACATCTTCTGAGTAGTTCGACTATGAAGCCATCTTAGCTTCCACAGTTTGTTACCGCCTGAGGCTAGGAATGGGGCACAGGGAAACTACATTTAAATAATAATTATTAAAATGTAACGTCTTACGGAACAGTATATAATAAACATTGCATCAGAATGAATCAGTAAAACTACGGTAGAATCATCTTCTACGAGAATACGCAGCAATCCGTAGGAGAAAGAATTCTCGGAAGATTAACAAAGGTAAAAACATAGAAGCGGGTTAACGATTACAGCTGTTTTCCTCATAGCTTTGAGGTTATTTGGAGGTTATGTTAAACTAATTTACAAATGCAAATTCAATACGTTTAGATAAAATATGATTTAATAAAACACCTGTTTGTATAACTCGTAAGTTCTGTATTGCACATTGACTGCAATATATGCTAAAATAAATTATATTATATTATTTCATAACACATTAACAGTAAATATAATTATGATGATGTATTTATGACCTAACCTATTTTTATTCAATGAATTCAAAGAAGATTTACAAAATTAAAATCCTAGAGGCGGGTTAACGATATACAGCTGTTTTCTTCATAACTTTGAGGTTATTTGGAGGTTATGTTTAAATAATTTACAAATGAAAATTCAATATATTTAGATAACATATGATTTAATAAAACAGCTGTTTGTATTACTCGTAAGTTCTGTATTGTACATTAACAGTAATATATGCTAAAATAAAAATATATTATTTTATTTCATAATACATTAACAGTAAATATAATTATGATGATATATTTATGACCTAACCTATTTTTATTCAATAAATTCAGTTACTAAGACTTATTTAATAACGTTTTTATGTAAAATTTATAAATTATAAAAATTATAAAATTGAAAAATATAAAATTAAAATAATAACCAAGGGTTTGTTATGTTCAATATCGAGTGTTTATACGCTTGTTATATTTATAGGACTTGAAATTCAGTAAAAATTTAGTATAACATAGTTACTGTGATAATGTCTCTTTCTATATTGTAGATTAGCAGTATGTCTAAATGTATATATAAGGAAGATTATATTATTCCTAAACAGATTAACTGTAATTATAGCTATCAATACACGGTCTTGCAAATGTCTTCTTTAATAGACTCACATTATTCTCTATTAGAATTGAAATTATTTCAAGTTTCACCTTTCTGATACAATTATTATGTAATAAGTTTCAGGACATTTATTATATTATATTATTTCATAGCACATTAACAGTCATTATAGTTGTTATAATGATGTAATTATGAACTAACCTATTTTTATTCAATAAATTCCTTCACTTGAACCAATTTAATAAAGTTTTAGAATACAATTTATAAACTATAAAAATCATAAATTTTAAAATTAAAAAATGTAAAATTGTAACTAAACGTTTGTTACGTTCTATATCGAGTATTTATAGATTTGTTCTATAGAACATTGAGATGTAATGAATATGTAACGAACTACTAAGACTTTTACAGTATACGTAATATTAGTGTTGAAATTTAGTATAAATTTAGACTAACATAGTAACTGTGATAAAGTTACTTTTTAAGTTGTACATAAGCAGTAAGTTAAAAGGCACGTATAACGAAAATTACATTATTTCCTAATAATTTAACAGTAAATATAGTTAATAATAACACTGTCTTGTAAATGTCTTCTTTAATAATTCACATTTTTTTCTATTATAATTAAAATTATTCCAAGTTTCACTTTTACTTTTACAAGTATTTTGTTTACTTTTATTATAAGGAAACATGTTTCATTGAACGATGTATATTTGAATATTGAGAGAAACGTAAATGGTTTTATTGCTTAGAAAAATAAATATATCTTTAAATTAATAGGGATATTTGTTTACGTGCGTGAAGACGTGCTCTTGAGTAGATTTAACGATAGCTATCCTTGTCGATATTTATAGGTGTAATTACAGTTTAATCTAATCCTTTACTAAGATTTGCATGTTTTATTTTTACCGTGACTTCAAACTTTTTAACATAATTGTAGCAAAACAAGGTTATTTCAACAACTTGCACATTTTAATTTAGAAAATTGAATAAACAAAGCGGTAAAGTGAATAATTTCCTGTGCCAATGCTAGATAAATCT
>JBAIZL010000001.1:224680507-224703007 GCA_036971475.1 Prosapia bicincta | reverse complement strand
TTTTTTTACATTTTATCTTACGCGAGACAACAAATAATATTTTCATTCATACTTTGCAGTATTCAAGTTTGCAACCGACAAGAAAGATTCTTTATGCTTTCGAATCTGTCTGCATGAGTGGTAACCCTTTCATGGGTCGAATGAAAAGAAGGGCTTTTATAGCTATCGAAGGCAATCATAGGACCAGTAAGTGTTTTCTTAAATATATTTTATCATGAACATGTGTCTCTATTTATGAACATTTAGATTTGTTTTTTTAATTAAGTACAGGTCGTCAGGTATAGCGTGACCAATGAAATGCGCAGGAGGAGAAAGCAGATAGTTGCGAATAGGAATTGATATTGCGGGAGGGGAAGCAAAGCAGTATTGTACACTATACTATTCACTACCTTGTGCACTGCACGGACGTTAACAAGAGACTGTGTCTGCGGACACCTCCATAACGCATATCAACTCTGATTCTATCCATCTGAAGATCGAAGGTCAGACTAAATCTGACGACCTGTATTGAAGTATGAACGCGGTAAATACTGTATTAATTTAACAAACACGCCAACTCACAAACAATTAATTCTCCTCAAACACGATTAACATACGCGTCATCATCAACAGTTAATTTTGAGCTTTTGTTGTGTTAGTTTTCACTATCACAATTTTAAGGTTAGCTTGGGAAAATAACGAGTAGTTAGTATTATTCTAGAGTTCTAGTATACTAGACTTATAATATTCTAGTTAGCAGTAACAATATTATTTTCCAGACTTTAATGTCAAACAGGTTTCATAATCATTAATATTATTGTTACAATAACTTTTAGTCATTCTATATAGTCCCTAATGATGACAACACAGTTTCCGAAACATGTTTGTTACCATTGTTTGGAAATATTAACGATATTCAACCATTTTCATGTGTATACTACTACAGAGTTATAATCAAGATCCTATTTAAAGGTATTTAGTAATATTGTTGACATTCTCAGTATTAGACATTTTAGAAATGAATTAATTTTCAATTGTGAGTTGGTGTCGATTATTATATAATTATTAAATGAACTCATATGGTTAGGGAAACATTTTGATGTATTTACTGTATTACTTATTAAAAAAAACTAGTTCACCAACATTAAATACATTTATTGTATTAACCGATTTTCAGTAACCAAGATGACAACCCCAAATAAAATATAATTTGGCAGTATACTCGTGTATGACAAATAAAATATAACTTGACAGTATACTCGTGTATGACAAATAAAATATAATTTGGCAGTATACTCGTGTATGACAAATAAAATATAACTTGACAGTATACTCGTGTATGACAAATAAAATATAACTTGGCAGTATACTCGTGTATGACAAATAAAATATAACTTGGCAGTATACTCGTGTATGACAAATAAAATATAACTTGACAGTATACTCGTGTATGACAAATAAAATATAATTTGGCAGTATACTCGTGTATGACAAATAAAATATAACTTGGCAGTATAGTCGTGTATGACAAATAAAATATAACTTGGCAGTATACTCGTGTATGACAAATAAAATATAACTTGACAGTATACTCGTGTATGACAAATAAAATATAACTTGGCAGTATACTCGTGTATGACAAATAAAATATAACTTGACAGTATACTCGGGTATGACAAATAAAATATAACTTGGCAGTATACTCGTGTATGACAAATAAAATATAACTTGGCAGTATACTCGTGTATGACAAATAAAATATAACTTGACAGTATACTCGTGTATGACAAATAAAATATAATTTGGCAGTATACTCGTGTATGACAAATAAAATATAACTTGACAGTATACTCGTGTATGACAAATAAAATATAACTTGACAGTATACTCGTGTATGACAAATAAAATATAACTTGGCAGTATACTCGTGTATGACAAATAAAATATAACTTGGCAGTATACTCGTGTATGACAAATAAAATATAACTTGGCAGTATACTCGTGTATGACAAATAAAATATAACTTGACAGTATACTCGTGTATGACAAATAAAATATAATTTGGCAGTATACTCGTGTATGACAAATAAAATATAACTTGGCAGTATACTCGTGTATGACAAATAAAATATAACTTGGCAGTATACTCGTGTATGACAAATAAAATATAACTTGACAGTATACTCGTGTATGACAAATAAAATATAACTTGGCAGTATACTCGTGTATGACAAATAAAATATAACTTGACAGTATACTCGTGTATGACAAATAAAATATAACTTGGCAGTATACTCGTGTATGACAAATAAAATATAACTTGGCAGTATACTCGTGTATGACAAATAAAATATAACTTGACAGTATACTCGTGTATGACAAATAAAATATAATTTGGCAGTATACTCGTGTATGACAAATAAAATATAACTTGACAGTATACTCGTGTATGACAAATAAAATATAACTTGGCAGTATACTCGTGTATGACAAATAAAATATAACTTGGCAGTATACTCGTGTATGACAAATAAAATATAACTTGGCAGTATACTCGTGTATGACAAATAAAATATAATTTGGCAGTATACTCGTGTATGACAAATAAAATATAACTTGGCAGTATACTCGTGTATGACAAATAAAATATAACTTGGCAGTATACTCGTGTATGACAAATAAAATATAACTTGGCAGTATACTCGTGTATGACAAATAAAATATAACTTGGCAGTATACTCGTGTATGACAAATAAAATATAACTTGGCAGTATACTCGTGTATGACAAATAAAATATAACTTGGCAGTATACTCGTGTATGACAAATAAAATATAACTTGGCAGTATACTCGTGTATGGCAAATAAAATATAACTTGACAGTATACTCGTGTATGACAAATAAAATATAACTTGACAGTATACTCGTGTATGGCAAATAAAATATAACTTGACAGTATACTCGTGTATGACAAATAAAATATAACTTGGCAGTATACTCGTGTATGACAAATAAAATATAACTTGACAGTATACTCGTGTATGACAAATAAAATATAACTTGGCAGTATACTCGTGTATGACAAATAAAATATAACTTGACAGTATACTCGTGTATGACAAATAAAATATAACTTGGCAGTATACTCGTGTATGACAAATAAAATATAACTTGGCAGTATACTCGTGTATGACAAATAAAATATAACTTGACAGTATACTCGTGTATGACAAATAAAATATAATTTGGCAGTATACTCGTGTATGACAAATAAAATATAACTTGACAGTATACTCGTGTATGACAAATAAAATATAACTTGGCAGTATACTCGTGTATGACAAATAAAATATAACTTGGCAGTATACTCGTGTATGACAAATAAAATATAACTTGGCAGTATACTCGTGTATGACAAATAAAATATAATTTGGCAGTATACTCGTGTATGACAAATAAAATATAACTTGGCAGTATACTCGTGTATGACAAATAAAATATAACATGGCAGTATACTCGTGTATGACAAATAAAATATAACTTGGCAGTATACTCGTGTATGACAAATAAAATATAACTTGGCAGTATACTCGTGTATGACAAATAAAATATAACTTGGCAGTATACTCGTGTATGACAAATAAAATATAACTTGGCAGTATACTCGTGTATGACAAATAAAATATAACTTGGCAGTATACTCGTGTATGGCAAATAAAATATAACTTGACAGTATACTCGTGTATGACAAATAAAATATAACTTGACAGTATACTCGTGTATGGCAAATAAAATATAACTTGACAGTATACTCGTGTATGACAAATAAAATATAACTTGGCAGTATACTCGTGTATGACAAATAAAATATAACTTGGCAGTATACTCGTGTATGACAAATAAAATATAACTTGGCAGTATACTCGTGTATGACAAATAAAATATAACTTGGCAGTATACTCGTGTATGACAAATAAAATATAACTTGGCAGTATACTCGTGTATGACAAATAAAATATAACTTGGCAGTATACTCGTGTATGACAAATAAAATATAACTTGGCAGTATACTCGTGTATGACAAATAAAATAAAACTTGGCAGTATACTCGTGTATGACAAATAAAATATAATTTGGCAGTATACTCGTGTATGACAAATAAAATATAACTTGGCAGTATACTCGTGTATGACAAATAAAATATAACTTGGCAGTATACTCGTGTATGACAAATAAAATATAACTTGGCAGTATACTCGTGTATGACAAATAAAATATAATTTGGCAGTATACTCGTGTATGACAAATAAAATATAACTTGACAGTATACTCGTGTATGACAAATAAAATATAATTTGGCAGTATACTAGTGTATGACAAATAAAATATAACTTGGCAGTATACTCGTGTATGACAAATAAAATATAACTTGACAGTATACTCGTGTATGACAAATAAAATATAATTTGGTAGTATACTCGTGTATGACAAATAAAATATAACTTGACAGTATACTCGTGTATGACAAATAAAATATAACTTGGCAGTATACTCGTGTATGACAAATAAAATATAACTTGGCAGTATACTCGTGTATGACAAATAAAATATAACTTGGCAGTATACTCGTGTATGACAAATAAAATATAATTTGGCAGTATACTCGTGTATGACAAATAAAATATAACTTGGCAGTATACTCGTGTATGACAAATAAAATATAACTTGGCAGTATACTCGTGTATGACAAATAAAATATAACTTGGCAGTATACTCGTGTATGACAAATAAAATATAACTTGGCAGTATACTCGTGTATGACAAATAAAATATAACTTGGCAGTATACTCGTGTATGACAAATAAAATATAACTTGGCAGTATACTCGTGTATGACAAATAAAATATAACTTGGCAGTATACTCGTGTATGGCAAATAAAATATAACTTGACAGTATACTCGTGTATGACAAATAAAATATAACTTGACAGTATACTCGTGTATGGCAAATAAAATATAACTTGACAGTATACTCGTGTATGACAAATAAAATATAACTTGGCAGTATACTCGTGTATGACAAATAAAATATAACTTGACAGTATACTCGTGTATGACAAATAAAATATAACTTGGCAGTATACTCGTGTATGACAAATAAAATATAACTTGACAGTATACTCGTGTATGACAAATAAAATATAACTTGGCAGTATACTCGTGTATGACAAATAAAATATAACTTGGCAGTATACTCGTGTATGACAAATAAAATATAACTTGACAGTATACTCGTGTATGACAAATAAAATATAATTTGGCAGTATACTCGTGTATGACAAATAAAATATAACTTGACAGTATACTCGTGTATGACAAATAAAATATAACTTGGCAGTATACTCGTGTATGACAAATAAAATATAACTTGGCAGTATACTCGTGTATGACAAATAAAATATAACTTGGCAGTATACTCGTGTATGACAAATAAAATATAACTTGGCAGTATACTCGTGTATGGCAAATAAAATATAACTTGACAGTATACTCGTGTATGACAAATAAAATATAACTTGACAGTATACTCGTGTATGGCAAATAAAATATAACTTGACAGTATACTCGTGTATGACAAATAAAATATAACTTGGCAGTATACTCGTGTATGACAAATAAAATATAACTTGGCAGTATACTCGTGTATGACAAATAAAATATAACTTGGCAGTATACTCGTGTATGACAAATAAAATATAACTTGGCAGTATACTCGTGTATGACAAATAAAATATAACTTGGCAGTATACTCGTGTATGACAAATAAAATATAACTTGGCAGTATACTCGTGTATGACAAATAAAATATAACTTGGCAGTATACTCGTGTATGACAAATAAAATAAAACTTGGCAGTATACTCGTGTATGACAAATAAAATATAATTTGGCAGTATACTCGTGTATGACAAATAAAATATAACTTGGCAGTATACTCGTGTATGACAAATAAAATATAACTTGGCAGTATACTCGTGTATGACAAATAAAATATAACTTGGCAGTATACTCGTGTATGACAAATAAAATATAATTTGGCAGTATACTCGTGTATGACAAATAAAATATAACTTGACAGTATACTCGTGTATGACAAATAAAATATAATTTGGCAGTATACTAGTGTATGACAAATAAAATATAACTTGGCAGTATACTCGTGTATGACAAATAAAATATAACTTGGCAGTATACTCGTGTATGACAAATAAAATATAACTTGGCAGTATACTCGTGTATGACAAATAAAATATAACTTGGCAGTATACTCGTGTATGACAAATAAAATATAACTTGGCAGTATACTCGTGTATGACAAATAAAATATAACTTGGCAGTATACTCGTGTATGACAAATAAAATATAATTTGGCAGTATACTCGTGTATGACAAATAAAATATAACTTGACAGTATACTCGTGTATGACAAATAAAATATAATTTGGCAGTATACTAGTGTATGACAAATAAAATATAACTTGGCAGTATACTCGTGTATGACAAATAAAATATAACTTGGCAGTATACTCGTGTATGACAAATAAAATATAACTTGGCAGTATACTCGTGTATGACAAATAAAATATAATTTGGCAGTATACTCGTGTATGACAAATAAAATATAACTTGACAGTATACTCGTGTATGACAAATAAAATATAATTTGGCAGTATACTAGTGTATGACAAATAAAATATAACTTGGCAGTATACTCGTGTATGACAAATAAAATATAACTTGGCAGTATACTCGTGTATGACAAATAAAATATAACTTGGCAGTATACTCGTGTATGACAAATAAAATATAACTTGGCAGTATACTCGTGTATGACAAATAAAATATAACTTGGCAGTATACTCGTGTATGACAAATAAAATATAACTTGACAGTATACTCGTGTATGACAAATAAAATATAATTTGGCAGTATACTCGTGTATGACAAATAAAATAAAACTTGGCAGTATACTCGTGTATGACAAATAAAATATAATTTGGCAGTATACTCGTGTATGACAAATAAAATATAACTTGGCAGTATACTCGTGTATGACAAATAAAATATAACTTGGCAGTATACTCGTGTATGACAAATAAAATATAACTTGGCAGTATACTCGTGTATGACAAATAAAATATAATTTGGCAGTATACTCGTGTATGACAAATAAAATATAACTTGACAGTATACTCGTGTATGACAAATAAAATATAATTTGGCAGTATACTAGTGTATGACAAATAAAATATAACTTGGCAGTATACTCGTGTATGACAAATAAAATATAACTTGGCAGTATACTCGTGTATGACAAATAAAATATAACTTGGCAGTATACTCGTGTATGACAAATAAAATATAACTTGGCAGTATACTCGTGTATGACAAATAAAATATAACTTGGCAGTATACTCGTGTATGACAAATAAAATATAACTTGGCAGTATACTCGTGTATGACAAATAAAATATAATTTGGCAGTATACTCGTGTATGACAAATAAAATATAACTTGACAGTATACTCGTGTATGACAAATAAAATATAATTTGGCAGTATACTAGTGTATGACAAATAAAATATAACTTGGCAGTATACTCGTGTATGACAAATAAAATATAACTTGGCAGTATACTGGTGTATGACAAATAAAATATAACTTGGCAGTATACTCGTGTATGACAAATAAAATATAACTTGGCAGTATACTCGTGTATGACAAATAAAATATAACTTGGCAGTATACTCGTGTATGACAAATAAAATATAACTTGACAGTATACTCGTGTATGACAAATAAAATATAATTTGGCAGTATACTAGTGTATGACAAATAAAATATAACTTGGCAGTATACTCGTGTATGACAAATAAAATATAACTTGGCAGTATACTCGTGTATGACAAATAAAATATAACTTGGCAGTATACTCGTGTATGACAAATAAAATATAACTTGACAGTATACTCGTGTATGACAAATAAAATATAACTTGGCAGTATACTCGTGTATGACAAATAAAATATAACTTGGCAGTATACTCGTGTATGACAAATAAAATATAACTTGGCAGTATACTCGTGTATGACAAATAAAATATAACTTGGCAGTATACTCGTGTATGACAAATAAAATATAACTTGGCAATATACTCGTGTATGACAAATAAAATATAATTTGGCAGTATACTCGTGTATGACAAATTATATATAACTTGGCAGTATACTCGTGTATGACAAATAAAATATAACTTGGCAGTATACTCGTGTATGATAAATAAAATATAATTTGGCAGTATACTCGTGTATGACAAATAAAATAAAACTTGGCAGTATACTCGTGTATGACAAATAAAATATAATTTGGCAGTATACTCGTGTATGACAAATAAAATATAACTTGGCAGTATACTCGTGTATGACAAATAAAATATAATTTGGCAGTATACTAGTGTATGACAAATAAAATATAACTTGGCAGTATACTCGTGTATGACAAATAAAATATAACTTGGCAGTATACTCGTGTATGACAAATAAAATATAACTTGGCAGTATACTCGTGTATGACAAATAAAATATAACTTGGCAGTATACTCGTGTATGACAAATAAAATATAACTTGGCAGTATACTCGTGTATGACAAATAAAATATAACTTGGCAGTATACTCGTGTATGACTAATAAATACAACAATAAATGTTATACTTGGAACGCTTTTAACAGATACGTTTACATTTGTACGAGTAAACGCATGATTACCCTTGTACATGTAATCTTACCCTTGTACGAGTATTCTTACCAATGGTCATGTAAGCTAATCTTTCTACGTGTATGCTTACGCTTGTACTAGTATGTTTGCTCATTTATGAGGATGCCTACCCTAGCACGAATATGCTTGCAATTTTAAACGTATGATTACCCTTGTACATGTAATCTTACCCTTGTACGAGTATTCTTACCAATGGTCATGTAAGCTAATCTTTCTACGTGTATGCTTACCCTTGTACTAGTATGTTTGCTCATTTATGAGGATGCCTACCCTAGCACGAATATGCTTGCAATTTTAAACGTATGATTACCCTTGTACATGTAATCTTACCCTTGTACGAGTATTCATACCCATGGTCATGTAAGCTAATCTTTCTACGTGTATGCTTACGCTTGTACTAATATGTTTGCTCATTTATGAGGATGCCTACCCTAGTACGAATATGCTTGCAATTTTAAACGTATGATTACCCTTGTACATGTAATCTTACCCTTGTACGAGTATTCTTACCAATGGTCATGTAAGCTAATCTTTCTACGTGTATGCTTACCCTTGTACTAGTATGTTTGCTCATTTATGAGGATGCCTACCCTAGCACGAATATGCTTGCAATTTTAAACGTATGATTACCCTTGTACATGTAATCTTACCCTTGTACGAGTATTCATACCCATGGTCATGTAAGCTAATCTTTCTACGTGTATGCTTACGCTTGTACTAATATGTTTGCTCATTTATGAGTAGGCTTAACCTTCTACGAATAATCTTACAATTGTAATTGTATGATTACGCTTGTACGTGTATGCTTACCTTTGTACAAATATGATTACACTTGTACGCATATGCTTATCATTGTAAGAGTATGCTTATTATTGTACGAATGTGCTTACTCTGACGCGAATATGTTTATGTAGTATTAGTATGTCCACCTTTACACGAGTATGCTAACTCTTGAACTAGTATCCCTAGCTTTGTAATAGTATTCGTGAACTAGTATACTTATCCTTGTACTGGTATGCTTACACTTGTACTAGAATGCCTGCCCTTGTAATATTATGTTTATACTAGAATACTTACACTTGTACGAGTATGCTTACACTTGTACTAGTATGTCCATCCTTGTACAAGTATTCCTAGACTTGTGCTGGTATGCCTACCCATGGCGAGTACGATTACCTTCATACGAATATGCTTGCCCTTGTATAAATATGCTTATACATTTACTATTATGTCTACCCTTGTGAGAGTATGCTAACCCATGTATGAATATGCTTACCCTTGTGCTGGTATGCTTACACATGGCGAATACGATTACCTTCATACAAATATATTTACCCTTGTACAAATATGCTTACATTTCAACTAGTATGTCCACCCTAGTAAGGTATGATTACTCTTGTATGAGTATGCTTCTCCTTGTATGAGTAATTCGTACCCTTGTGCTGGTATTCTTACCCATGGCGAGTAAGTTTAACTTCATACGAATATGCTTCCCCTTGTATAAATATGCTTCTACTTATACTAGTATGTCCACCTTTTACAAGTATAATTACCCTTGTATGAGTATGCTTCTCCTTGTACGAGTAATTCGTACCCTTGTGCTGGTATTCTTACCCATGGCGAGTAAGTTTAACTTCATACGAATATGCTTCCCCTTGTATAAATATGCTTCTACTTATACTAGTATGTCCACCTTTTACAAGTATGATTACCCTTGTATGAGTATGCTTCTCCTTGTACGAGTAATTCGTACCCTTGTGCTGGTATTCTTACCCATGGCGAGTAAAACTTCATACGAATATGCTTCCCCTTGTATAAATATGCTTCTACTTATACTAGTATGTCCACCTTTTACAAGTATGATTACCCTTGTATGAGTATGCTTCTCCTTGTACGAGTAATACGTACCCTTGTGCTGGTATGCTTACCCATGGTGAGTAAGTTTAACTTCATAGGAATATGCATACCCTTGTGCAAATATGCTTATACAATTACTAGTATATCCACCCTTGTATGAGTATGCTTATCCTTGTAAGAGTACGCTTAAACATATAAACGTATGTCTATCATTGTACAAATATAGTTATACTTTTACTAGTATATCCTGTACAAGTATGCCTAGCCCTGTGCTGGTATGCTTACATATGGCGATTTCGTTTACCTTCTTACGAATATGCTTACATTTGTACAAATATGCTTATACATTTACTAGTATGTCCACCCTTGTACGAGTATGCTTAATCTTGTAAGAGTATGCTTATCCATACATAAAACTGCTTAATCTTGTATGAGTATGCCTATCAATACACAAGTAAGCTCAATCTTGTACGAGTATGCTTGATCTTGTAAGTTTATGGTTATCCATACATAAGTATGCTTAATCTTGTACGAGTATGCTTATCCATATATAAAACTGCTTAATCTTGTATGAGTATGCTTATCCATATATAAAACTGCTTAATCTTGTATGAGTATGCCTATCAATACACAAGTAAGCTCAATCTTGTACGAGTATGCTTGATCTTGTAAGTTTATGGTTATCCATACATAAGTATGCTTAATCTTGTACGAGTATGCTTAATCTTGTAAGAGTATGCTTATCCATACATAAAACTGCTTAATCTTGTCTGAGTATGCCTATCAATACATAAGTAAGCTCAATCTTGTATGAGTATGCTTGAGCTTGTAAGAGTATGCTTATCCATACATAAGGTGCCTAATCTTGTAAGAGTATGCTTTTTCACACTTGTGTATGCTTAATCCTGTATGAGTATTCCTAATCTTGTAAGAGTATGCTTATCCATACCTAAGTATGCTTAATCGTGTAAGAGTCTGCTTATCCATACATAAGTATGCTTAATCTTGTAAGAGTATGCTGATCCATATATAAGTATGCTTAATCTTGTAAGAGTATGCTGATCCATATATAAGTATGCTTAATCTTGTAGGAGTATGCCTAATCTTGTAAGTGTATGCTGATCCATATATAAGTATGCTTAATCTTGTCTGAGTATGCTTAATCTTGTAAGAGTATGCTTATCTATACTAAAGGAAATTTGTATGAGTGTGCCTAAACTTATAAGAGTATGCTTATTTATACATAAGTATGCCTAAACTTGTACGAGTATGCTTATCCATACCTAAGTATGCTTAATCGTGTAAGAGTATGCCTATCCATACATAAGTATGCTTAATCTTGTAAGAGTATGCTGATCCATATATAAGTATGCCTAATCTTGTAGGAGTATGCCTAATCTTGTAAGTGTATGCTTATCCGAACATTAACATGCTTAATATTGTATCAGTCTGCTTAATCTTGTATGAGTATGCTTAATCTTGTAAGTGTATGTTTATCCATACGTAAATATGCCTAATCTTGTACGAGTATACGTATCTATACATAAGTATGCTTAACCTTGTATGAGTATGCTTAATCTTGTAAGTGTATGTTTATCCATATATAAGTATGCCTAATCTTGTACGAGTATGCCTAATCTTGTAAGTGTATGTTTATCCATACATAAATATGCCTAATCTTGTACGAGTATACGTATCTATACATAAGTATGCTTAACCTTGTATGAGTATGCTTAATCTTGTAAGTGTATGTTTATCCATATATAAGTATGCCTAATCTTGTACGAGTATGCCTAATCTTGTAAGTGTATGTTTATCCATACATAAATATGCCTAATCTTGTACGAGTATACGTATCTATACATAAGTATGCTTAACCTTGTATGAGTATGCTTAATCTTGTAAGTGTATGTTTATCCATATATAAGTATGCCTAATCTTGTACGAGTATGCCTAGTCTTGTAAGTGTATGTTTATCCATACATAAATATGCCTAATCTTGTACGAGTATACGTATCTATACATAAGTATGCTTAACCTTGTATGAGTATGTTTAATCTTGTAAGAGTATGCTTATCCATATATAAGTATGCTTAATCTTGTATGAGTATGCTTCATCTTGTAAGAGTATGCTTATCCATACATAAGTAAGCTTAATCTTGTATGAGTATGCTTAATCTTGTAAGTGTATGTTTATCCATACGTAAATATGCCTAATCTTGTACGAGTATACGTATCCATACATAAGTATGCTTAACCTTGTATGAGTATGTTTAATCTTGTAAGAGTATGCTTATCCATATATAAGTATGCTTAATCTTGTATGAGTATGCTTCATCTTGTAAGAGTATGCTTATCCCATACATAAGTAAGCTTAATCTTGTATGAGTATGCTTAATCTTGTAAGTGTATGTTTATCCATACGTAAATATGCCTAATCTTGTACGAGTATACGTATCCATACATAAGTATGCTTAACCTTGTATGAGTATGCTTAATCTTGTAAGAGTATGCTCATCCATATATAAGTATGCTTAATCTTGTATGTGTATGTTTATCCATACGTAAATATGCCTAATCTTGTACGAGTATACGTATCTATACATAAGTATGCTTAACCTTGTATGAGTATGTTTAATCTTGTAAGAGTATGCTTATCCATATATAAGTATGCTTAATCTTGTATGAGTATGCTTCATCTTGTAAGAGTATGCTTATCCCATACATAAGTAAGCTTAATCTTGTATGAGTATGCTTAATCTTGTAAGTGTATGTTTATCCATACGTAAATATGCCTAATCTTGTACGAGTATACGTATCCATACATAAGTATGCTTAACCTTGTATGAGTATGCTTAATCTTGTAAGAGTATGCTCATCCATATATAAGTATGCTTAATCTTGTATGTGTATGTTTATCCATACGTAAATATGCCTAATCTTGTACGAGTATACGTATCCATATATAAGTATGCTTAATCTTGTATGAGTATGCTTAATCTTGTAAGAGTATGCTCATCCATATATAAGTATGCTTAATCTTGTAAGTGTATGTTTATCCATACGTAAATATGCCTAATCTTGTACGAGTATACGTATCCATATATAAGTATGCTTAATCTTGTATGAGTATGCTTAATCTTGTAAGAGTATGCTCATCCATATATAAGTATGCTTAATCTTGTATGAGTATGCTTAATCTTGTAAGTGTATGTTTATCCATACGTAATTATGCCTAATCTTGTACGAGTATACGTATCCATACATAAGTATGCTTAACCTTGTATGAGTATGATTAATCTTGTAAGAGTATGCTTATCCATACATAAGTATGCTTAACCTTGTATGAGTATGCTTAATCTTGTAAGTGTATATTTATCCATACATAATTATGCCTAATCTTGTACGAGTATACGTATCCATACATAAGTATGCTTAACCTTGTATGAGTATGCTTAATCTTGTAAGAGTATGCTTATCCATACATAAGTATGCTTAACCTTGTATGAGTATGCTTAATCTTGTAAGTGTATATTTATCCATACATAATTATGCCTAATCTCGTACGAGTATACGTATCCATACATAAGTATGCTTAACCTTGTATGAGTATGCTTAATCTTGTAAGAGTATGCTTATCCCATACATAAGTATGCTTAACCTTATATGAGTATGCTTAATCTTGTAAGTGTATATTTATCCATACATAATTATGCCTAATCTTGTACGAGTATACGTATCCATACATAAGTATGCTTAACCTTGTATGAGTATGCTTAATCTTGTAAGTGTATATTTATCCATACATAATTATGCCTAATCTTGTACGAGTATACGTATCCATACATAAGTATGCTTAACCTTGTATGAGTATGCTTAATCTTGTAAGAGTATGCTTATCCATACATAAGTATGCTTAACCTTGTATGAGTATGCTTAATCTTGTAAGTGTATATTTATCCATACATAATTATGCCTAATCTCGTACGAGTATACGTATCCATACATAAGTATGCTTAACCTTGTATGAGTATGCTTAATCTTGTAAGAGTATGCTTATCCCATATATAAGTATGCTTAATCTTGTATGAGTATGCTTAATCTTGTAAGAGTATGCTCATCCATATATAAGTATGCTTAATCTTGTATGAGTATGCTTAATCTTGTAAGAGTATGCTTATCCATATACAAGTATGCTTAACCTTGTACGAGTATGCCTAATCTTGTAAGTGTATGCTTATCCGAACATTAGCATGCTTAATCTTGTATCAGTCTGCTTAATCTTGTATGAGTATGCTTAATCTTGTAAGTGTATGTTTATCCATACATAATTATGCTTAATCTTGTACGAGTATGATTAATCTTGTAAGAGTATACGTATCCATACATTATTCTGCTTAATCTTGTATGAGTCTGCTTAATCTTGCAAGGGTATGCTTGTCCATACATAAGTATGCTTAATCTTGTACAAGTATGCATAATCTTGTAAAAGCATGCTCTTCCATACACAAGTATGCTTAATCTTCTATGAGTATGCCTAATCTTATAAGATTATGCTTATCCATGTACAAGTATGTCTATCCTTGTAGGAACTAGTAGAATTACTCATGTACAAGTGGGCCTAGTCTTGAACAAGTATATTTACCCTTGTACGAGTACGCTTAGACTACCCTTGTATAAATATAATTTAAATTTGCACAAGTGGTAAATTTTAAAATTCGTTTAAACAGAAAAAATAAATTTACAATATATATTTGTAACGATCACTATTGACTCTCCCAGGCACCGTTTAAACAGCTAAAATTAAATTAAAATATATATTTGTAACGATCACTATTGACCCTCCCAGGCACCGTTTATACAGAAAAAATAAATTTACAATATATATTTGTAACGATCACTATTGACTCTCCAAGGTACCGTTTATACAGAAAAAATACATTTACAATATATATTTGTAACGATCACTATTGACTCTCCCAGGCACCGTATAAACAGAAAAAATAAATTTACAGTATATATTTGTAACGATCACTATTGACTCTCCCAGGCACCGTATAAACAGAAAAAATAAATTTACAATATATATTTGTAACGATCACTATTGACTTTCCCAGGCACCGTTTAAACAGAAAAAATAAATTTACAATATATATTTGTAACGATCACTATTGACTCTCCAAGGCACCGTTTATACAGAAAAAATACATTTACAATATATATTTGTAACGATCACTATTGACTCTCTCAGGCACCGTACAAACAGAAAAAATAAATTTACAATATATATTTGTAACGATCACTATTGACTCTCCCAGGCACCGTTTAAACAGAAAAAATAAATTTACAATATATATTTGTAACGATCACTATTGACTCTCCCAGGCACCGTTTAAACAGAAAAAATAAATTTACAATATATATTTGTAACGATCACTATTGACTCTCCCAGGCACCGTTTAAACAGAAAAAATAAATTTACAATATATATTTGTAACGATCACTATTGACTCTCCCAGGCACCGTTTAAACAGAAAAAATAAATTTACAATATATATTTGTAACGATCACTATTGACTCTCCCAGGCACCGTTTAAACAGAAAAAATAAATTTACAATATATATTTGTAACGATCACTATTGACTCTCCCAGGCACCGTTTAAACAGAAAAAATAAATTTACAATATATATTTGTAACGATCATTATTGACTCTCCCAGGCACCGTTTAAACAGAAAAAATAAATTTACAATATATATTTGTAACGATCACTATTGACTCTCCCAGGCACCGTTTAAACAGAAAAAATAAATTTACAATATATATTTGTAACGATCACTATTGACTCTCCCAGGCACCGTTTAAACAGAAAAAATAAATTTACAATATATATTTGTAACGATCACTATTGACTCTCCCAGGCACCGTTTAAACAGAAAAAATAAATTTACAATATATATTTGTAACGATCACTATTGACTCTCCCAGGCACCGTTTAAACAGAAAAAATAAATTTACAATATATATTTGTAACGATCACTATTGACTCTCCCAGGCACCGTTTAAACAGAAAAAATAAATTTACAATATATATTTGTAACGATCACTATTGACTCTCCCAGGCACCGTTTAAACAGAAAAAATAAATTTACAATATATATTTGTAACGATCACTATTGACTCTCCCAGGCACCGTTTAAACAGAAAAAATAAATTTACAATATATATTTGTAACGATCACTATTGACTCTCCCAGGCACCGTTTAAACAGAAAAAATAAATTTACAATATATATTTGTAACGATCACTATTGACTCTCCCAGGCACCGTTTAAACAGAAAAAATAAATTTACAATATATATTTGTAACGATCACTATTGACTCTCCCAGGCGTTTAAATTATGTGGCCTTTGTTAGCAGGTGGGGAAAATATAAGGAAAATGTCAGGGTTGACTGTTTTGGTATTACAAAGCAGTATTATAAAGTCGTATAACTGTAGAGCAGAATTGCACAAATACTGGGGGTACGAAAAGATTTGAACTTATAGAATGTCGAAGTACTCGTTTGTGGTTAAATTTTAGTGTTGAAAACATTTTTACCTGTAAAAAGTTACTTATAAAGATAGTTCAGCAAAAACGTTTTAAACATTTTTTAACTTTACTCATTATGTGTTGTTTACAAAACCCTCACCTGAGCGTTACTCAGAATCTTAGACTCCACATTAAGCCCTCACTTTTCAATACTATCTATAAATCTAGAATATTCTAATAAACAATATTCGAGCTGTCTTGTGAGCAAAGGTAATAAGCAGAGGAATAAATAGGCTATGACCTACAGTTAAAAAAACTTTATTATCAGACGCGTTTCAATGACATTAGGTCATCATCTTCAGTGATGCTACACAACTTAAACTTAATTTAAAAAAATTGAATATATAAGCTTTAATATTTTTCTATAACCTAAAATATTATAGGTTGTTACAATAAAAATATTGAAAAGAACCCCAATACCACAAAAATAATCAAAAATAACAAATAAGACAAGTTACTTAAGATTAAACCCTTATGTACATTTCGATGACCATGTCATCATCATCAGAGGGTCTAGTTACAAAACACAATAAATTTACAATATATATTTGTAACGATCACTATTGACTCTCCCAGGCACCGTTTAAACAGAAAAAATAAATTTACAATATATATTTGTAACGATCACTATTGACTCTCCCAGGCACCGTTTAAACAGAAAAAATAAATTTACAATATATATTTGTAACGATCACTATTGACTCTCCCAGGCACCGTTTAAACAGAAAAAATAAATTTACAATATATATTTGTAACGATCACTATTGACTCTCCCAGGCACCGTTTAAACAGAAAAAATAAATTTACAATATATATTTGTAACGATCACTATTGACTCTCCCAGGCACCGTTTAAACAGAAAAAATAAATTTACAATATATATTTGTAACGATCACTATTGACTCTCCCAGGCACCGTTTAAACAGAAAAAATAAATTTACAATATATATTTGTAACGATCACTATTGACTCTCCCAGGCACCGTTTAAACAGAAAAAATAAATTTACAATATATATTTGTAACGATCACTATTGACTCTCCCAGGCACCGTTTAAACAGAAAAAATAAATTTACAATATATATTTGTAACGATCACTATTGACTCTCCCAGGCACCGTTTAAACAGAAAAAATAAATTTACAATATATATTTGTAACGATCACTATTGACTCTCCCAGGCACCGTTTAAACAGAAAAAATAAATTTACAATATATATTTGTAACGATCACTATTGACTCTCCCAGGCACCGTTTAAACAGAAAAAATAAATTTACAATATATATTTGTAACGATCACTATTGACTCTCCCAGGCACCGTTTAAACAGAAAAAATAAATTTACAATATATATTTGTAACGATCACTATTGACTCTCCCAGGCACCGTTTAAACAGAAAAAATAAATTTACAATATATATTTGTAACGATCACTATTGACTCTCCCAGGCACCGTTTAAACAGAAAAAATAAATTTACAATATATATTTGTAACGATCACTATTGACTCTCCCAGGCACCGTTTAAACAGAAAAAATAAATTTACAATATATATTTGTAACGATCACTATTGACTCTCCCAGGCACCGTTTAAACAGAAAAAATAAATTTACAATATATATTTGTAACGATCACTATTGACTCTCCCAGGCACCGTTTAAACAGAAAAAATAAATTTACAATATATATTTGTAACGATCACTATTGACTCTCCCAGGCACCGTTTAAACAGAAAAAATAAATTTACAATATATATTTGTAACGATCATTATTGACTCTCCCAGGCACCGTTTAAACAGAAAAAATAAATTTACAATATATATTTGTAACGATCACTATTGACTCTCCCAGGCACCGTTTAAACAGAAAAAATAAATTTACAATATATATTTGTAACGATCACTATTGACTCTCCCAGGCACCGTTTAAACAGAAAAAATAAATTTACAATATATATTTGTAACGATCACTATTGACTCTCCCAGGCACCGTTTAAACAGAAAAAATAAATTTACAATATATATTTGTAACGATCACTATTGACTCTCCCAGGCACCGTTTAAACAGAAAAAATAAATTTACAATATATATTTGTAACGATCACTATTGACTCTCCCAGGCACCGTTTAAACAGAAAAAATAAATTTACAATATATATTTGTAACGATCACTATTGACTCTCCCAGGCACCGTTTAAACAGAAAAAATAAATTTACAATATATATTTGTAACGATCACTATTGACTCTCCCAGGCACCGTTTAAACAGAAAAAATAAATTTACAATATATATTTGTAACGATCACTATTGACTCTCCCAGGCACCGTTTAAACAGAAAAAATAAATTTACAATATATATTTGTAACGATCACTATGGACTCTCCCAGGCACCGTTTAAACAGAAAAAATAAATTTACAATATATATTTGTAACGATCACTATTGACTCTCCCAGGCACCGTTTAAACAGAAAAAATAAATTTACAATATATATTTGTAACGATCACTATTGACTCTCCCAGGCACCGTTTAAACAGAAAAAATAAATTTACAATATATATTTGTAACGATCACTATTGACTCTCCCAGGCACCGTTTAAACAGAAAAAATAAATTTACAATATATATTTGTAACGATCACTATTGACTCTCCCAGGCACCGTTTAAACAGAAAAAATAAATTTACAATATATATTTGTAACGATCACTATTGACTCTCCCAGGCACCGTTTAAACAGAAAAAATAAATTTACAATATATATTTGTAACGATCACTATTGACTCTCCCAGGCACCGTTTAAACAGAAAAAATAAATTTACAATATATATTTGTAACGATCACTATTGACTCTCCCAGGCACCGTTTAAACAGAAAAAATAAATTTACAATATATATTTGTAACGATCACTATTGACTCTCCCAGGCACCGTTTAAACAGAAAAAATAAATTTACAATATATATTTGTAACGATCACTATGGACTCTCCCAGGCACCGTTTAAACAGAAAAAATAAATTTACAATATATATTTGTAACGATCACTATTGACTCTCCCAGGCACCGTTTAAACAGAAAAAATAAATTTACAATATATATTTGTAACGATCACTATTGACTCTCCCAGGCACCGTTTAAACAGAAAAAATAAATTTACAATATATATTTGTAACGATCACTATTGACTCTCCCAGGCACCGTTTAAACAGAAAAAATAAATTTACAATATATATTTGTAACGATCACTATTGACTCTCCCAGGCACCGTTTAAACAGAAAAAATAAATTTACAATATATATTTGTAACGATCATTATTGACTCTCCCAGGCACCGTTTAAACAGAAAAAATAAATTTACAATATATATTTGTAACGATCACTATTGACTCTCCCAGGCACCGTTTAAACAGAAAAAATAAATTTACAATATATATTTGTAACGATCACTATTGACTCTCCCAGGCACCGTTTAAACAGAAAAAATAAATTTACAATATATATTTGTAACGATCATTATTGACTCTCCCAGGCACCGTTTAAACAGAAAAAATAAATTTACAATATATATTTGTAACGATCACTATTGACTCTCCCAGGCACCGTTTAAACAGAAAAAATAAATTTACAATATATATTTGTAACGATCACTATTGACTCTCCCAGGCACCGTTTAAACAGAAAAAATAAATTTACAATATATATTTGTAACGATCATTATTGACTCTCCCAGGCACCGTTTAAACAGAAAAAATAAATTTACAATATATATTTGTAACGATCACTATTGACTCTCCCAGGCACCGTTTAAACAGAAAAAATAAATTTACAATATATATTTGTAACGATCACTATTGACTCTCCCAGGCACCGTTTAAACAGAAAAAATAAATTTACAATATATATTTGTAACGATCATTATTGACTCTCCCAGGCACCGTTTAAACAGAAAAAATAAATTTACAATATATATTTGTAACGATCACTATTGACTCTCCCAGGCACCGTTTAAACAGAAAAAATAAATTTACAATATATATTTGTAACGATCACTATGGACTCTCCCAGGCACCGTTTAAACAGAAAAAATAAATTTACAATATATATTTGTAACGATCACTATTGACTCTCCCAGGCACCGTTTAAACAGAAAAAATAAATTTACAATATATATTTGTAACGATCACTATTGACTCTCCCAGGCACCGTTTAAACAGAAAAAATAAATTTACAATATATATTTGTAACGATCACTATTGACTCTCCCAGGCACCGTATAAACAGAAAAAATAAATTTACAATATATATTTGTAACGATCACTATTGACCCTCCCAGGCACCGTTTATACAGAAAAAATAAATTTACAATATATATTTGTAACGATCACTATTGACTCTCCAAGGTACCGTTTAAACAGAAAAAATAAATTTACAATATATATTTGTAACGATCACTATTGACTCTCCCAGGCACCGTTTAAACAGAAAAAATAAATTTACAATATATATTTGTAACGATCATTATTGACTCTCCCAGGCACCGTTTAAACAGAAAAAATAAATTTACAATATATATTTGTAACGATCACTATTGACTCTCCCAGGCACCGTTTAAACAGAAAAAATAAATTTACAATATATATTTGTAACGATCACTATTGACTCTCCCAGGCACCGTTTAAACAGAAAAAATAAATTTACAATATATATTTGTAACGATCATTATTGACTCTCCCAGGCACCGTTTAAACAGAAAAAATAAATTTACAATATATATTTGTAACGATCACTATTGACTCTCCCAGGCACCGTTTAAACAGAAAAAATAAATTTACAATATATATTTGTAACGATCACTATTGACTCTCCCAGGCACCGTTTAAACAGAAAAAATAAATTTACAATATATATTTGTAACGATCATTATTGACTCTCCCAGGCACCGTTTAAACAGAAAAAATAAATTTACAATATATATTTGTAACGATCACTATTGACTCTCCCAGGCACCGTTTAAACAGAAAAAATAAATTTACAATATATATTTGTAACGATCACTATTGACTCTCCCAGGCACCGTTTAAACAGAAAAAATAAATTTACAATATATATTTGTAACGATCACTATTGACTCTCCCAGGCACCGTTTAAACAGAAAAAATAAATTTACAATATATATTTGTAACGATCATTATTGACTCTCCCAGGCACCGTTTAAACAGAAAAAATAAATTTACAATATATATT
>JBAIZL010000001.1:224638007-224675507 GCA_036971475.1 Prosapia bicincta | reverse complement strand
ATTGGAAAATTAAAAATATTAACAAAAGATGGACAACAGTAAATCGTTATATATAAAAATTATAAAGAAAAAAACGAAACAACTTCTAATTAGTTTTAAAAACATTTCTTCAGGTTTCGATGAGCTATTGGAATCCTCCAAAACATTTAATTGTAATATTACCCTTCATACAGTACAATAAACAATAAACGTATTCGAAACAACACAAATTATAAATGCACTGACAATACATAATAAAATTAAACTAAATGCTACAAAATTTAATGTAAAGATCATCAACTCAAAACAACTATGAAAATGTCTTACGTTCAACGGTCCATACAAATGCCATTTTATTTTTGATGTATAATTGGTGGTAATCAAACAAATTATTAATAAACTATAGACTTAAAATTATAAAAATAATTATTTCATTATTCATTAAAATTATTATGTGTACCTTATTTGACCAAAAGACCATAACATCGTTGTTTAAATTGCCAGGTATTGGATTGACCAGCTGATCTACACTTTGTCACGGTTAGAACAGTTACCACCAGATAGCTCTAGTGCCTATCACTGGCCAATGGATTTACTACTGCCTGACTTGACCTTCTTTATTGACGTCCCGCACGACATCGCCCAACCAAATGCTTCTACCAGGGCTCCGAAGTCATGGAAGTACAGGTAATACAGGGCAGTATTGGCCTACACTAGTCTAGTGTGACGGAGGTTTCAATTGGGACCTCTGTTGCATGCAGACCCAGCCTCTGCGTTACTTGGGAAGCAAAGCCTTGATGGTTTGCGAACTGTAAATGGACAACGAATACGTAAGGTACAGTGTGTGAGGTTTAACGGTGTGTCTCGTTCTGCCCTAGCATTTGACTACTAGCCTAACTAAAACATTATACAATACATATATCATCTCTTTCGTAATCGCGTCTCTTTCTTTGCAAAGCAGAGCAACACATTTAAAGATCATGTCTACATCAAACTATTACAGTATTATCATCTAGTTAATTAGAGCTGTTTACACTTTAAACACGGCACTGATGTTTTCGCCGCACTGCAGCCCAGTCCAGCCTAGCGATCTCAATGTCAGAGACACGGTTAAACCTCACGCACTGTAGGTTTTGTAAAACGCAAGTGACAAAATAAAAATACTTCAGCTTTGATCAGGAAGAATAGTTGTTTTGGGAAACAATGTATGTTAATATAGTGTAACACGTTTCTTTTCTAAAATATAGACAAAATCATTCACAGAGTCAATAATGTTTACAACTGGGCAACAATGGACCGATGATGAGTGGATTCATTCACCGGAAGTATGTTTGATATTCACCCGACTGTGTCTATTTTACTTTGTGTAATAACCTTCTGTTTATAGGACTAGATAATAAACCATAATAACTATACACATGTTTTGTTTAATATACATGGAAAAAAGATAACTGTTGCTTTAAGAAAACATTATTTTTTTCATTTATATCGTAAGAAAATAGGAATATATATATATATATATATATATATATATATATATATATGTGTGTGTGTGTGTGTGTGTGTGTGTTGTGTGTGTGTGTGTATGTGTGTGTGCGTGCGTGTGTGTGTGTGTGTGTGTGTGTGTGTGTGTGTGTGTGTGTGTGTGTGTGTGTGTGTGTGTGTGTGTGTGATGTGTGTGTGTATGTGTGTGTGCGTGCGTGTGTGTGTGTGTGTGTGTGTGTGTGTGTGTGTGTGTGTGTGTGTGTGTGTGTGTACTGTGTGTGTGTGTGTGTGTGTGTGTGTGTGTGTGTGTGTGTGTGTGTGTGTACTGTGTGTGTGTGTGTGTGTGTGTGTGTGTGTGTGTGTGTGTGTGTGTGTGTGTGTTTGTGTGTGTGTGTGTGTGTGTGTGTGTACATATTTAGTTCATTTTAATCCGAAAATAATGATACTGTATATAAGACTTTAGGCCTAAGGTTTTGTTTTTATTTTTCGTGATTTATTAAAGAAAAATTCTGCATGTAATGTTAAAACCCCTTACCATTCTATGGTACGCTTGCCAGATGAAGTTGGTTATAACTTCGCGGAGGACATGTTTTTAACATCAGACTACACTTCTTTAACAATGCACATAATTTGTTCAATGTTCAAGGTTTCAATTTAAATAAATTATTTCCTTTACGTTTTAAAAGAATATTAGTAAAAAGGTTCCTTATAATAAATATTTAGAAAATTCCCGAAATTCTTGGTATTTACAATAAATTTACTAATTAGTAATCTTCTATGATAGATCATCTTGCTTAAAATAAAATATTTATTTATATCAAGAACTGAAATTTTTAGTTTTAAAATTATTTTTGTTTTCTTCTTTTTAAAGATGTTTGGAGATTTGCCAAAAAGTGAAGTTCATCAGGTATCACAAGATCAGCACAGCGAACGGAATGGACCAAGCGATGAAGGATATGGAACAAGTGATCCTGCAGGAACTGGTGCCCAGGTTCTTGGTAGAGTTTTTCGACGAATCCTACAGACACAAGTTGAACAAGGAACCTTTTCCGCGATAATGTTGCAGGAAGTCGTTAATTTCGTTTGGAAATTGGGCCAATGAAGAAAATCACATTATTAGCATTTATATTCATAAAATATTTATTTCATTATGTATTCATTCATTCATTCATTCATTACAAAACTTCATTTTCATGACGGATTCGTTCTTGTAATAAATTTTATGTAGCAATCGTGATATACCTGGAAACCTTTGATCCATGAACAAGTGATCCATTAACAGCTGATCCATGAACAACTGATCCATTAACAGCTGATCCATGAAAAACTGATCCAATTACAACCTATCCATTAACAACTGTTCCTTCAACAGCTGATCCATGAACAACCGATCCAATTACAAACTATCCACTAACTACTGATCCATAATAACAGCTGATCCATGAACAGCTGATCCATGAACAACTGATCAATGAACAACTGATCCAATTACAACCTATCCATTAACATCTGATTCAATTACAACCTATCCATTAACAACTGATTCATAATAACAGCCGATCCAATTACAACCTATCCATTAACAGCTGATCCAATTACAACCTATCCATTAACAACTGATTCATAATAACAGCTGATCCAATTACAACCTATCCATTAACAACTGATTCATAATAACAGCTGATCCAATTACAACCTATCCATTAACAACTGATTCATAATAACAGCTGATCCAATTACAACCTATCCATTAACAACTGATTCATAATAACAGCTGATCCAATTACAACCTATCCATTAACAACTGATTCATAATAACAGCTGATCCAATTACAACCTATCCATTAACAACTGATTCATAATAACAGCTGATCCGATTACAACCTATCCATTAACAACTGATTCATAATAACAGCTGATCCAATTACAACCTATCCATTAACAACTGATCCATTAACAACTTACAACTTATCAATGAAGAACTGATAAATTACAACTGATTCATGAATAACTGTTAAATGAACAACTGATCCATGAATAACAATTCTATGGCCAACTAATCCATGAACAACTGATCCATGAACAGCTGATCCATGAACAACTGACCCACGGGCAACTGATGCATGAAAAACTGAATCATGAACAACTGATCGTGTTTCCAGGAACTAGACTTGTATACTTGTCGAGTCCTTTACATTTAATATTAATGAAAATTTCGAAATAGTTTTAAAAAAATATGGTAAAAACTAATTACTAAAAAATATTTAATTAAAGTTAGTGTAAATAATACTATGAAAGGATTTGAAAACATATAGTATTAATAAATGTAATATATAAATGAAAAATATAATTTTTTAGAGTTAAAACAAAACAAAAACTATAACTGCACAGTAGTAGAATAAAAGCAAGCTACACAGTGACATATATAAGCCTCAACGTAAGTTATTAGTTTGTTGAGATAGCATAAATTTTAGCCTTTAATATGAATTTTAATAATTATAATTTTAAAAAAATTATATTGTTTGTTTTATTTAGAGATAGTATAACATGAATTACACTTTGATAAATGTAACAATAGTGTAGAACTTTATCTGATCAAGATTTTACATTTAGAATTGTTTTTTCACCCAACATATTACCAGCTGTTGGAGATGATGACAATAGATGTGGAGAAAAGCTTAGATCAATTTAATCAATATTATTAGTATTATGAAAATTACACACACGCAAATACTCACACACGAAAATTACACACATAAGCAAATCTCTCTCTATTTAGTTAATTAGAGCTTAGCTAGTAAGAACTAATCACAGAAGTAAAAGTCAAAATAGTGAACTCAAAATGTCACCAAAAGTGAGTTTTTAATAAACAAACACATAACAAACTAGTCTCGGCGACGATGTTTTTTGTGTGTTTGATAATTAAAAACTAATTTTTGGTGAGAATTTGAGTTCACTATTTTGACTTTTACCTTTGTAAATCTCACTCTCTCTGTACATATATATGTATATAAAAAAAAATCAAGGAGACAAAACAAACTTTTCTATTCCGATGTAAATTGATCGAAACCGATTGTACTACTACATGCGACTCCGTATTACCAAGATTCGAACGATTTAGAAACGGGCACACGGACACCATATTTGTCTCTCCAACAAAGCAATGATTCAGTCTCTCGAAGCTATGATTGTCAAAAGGAATTCAAGCCGGGCCC
This sequence comes from Prosapia bicincta, assembly GCA_036971475.1. Classification (NCBI taxonomy): domain Eukaryota; kingdom Metazoa; phylum Arthropoda; class Insecta; order Hemiptera; family Cercopidae; genus Prosapia; species Prosapia bicincta. The sequence continues at coordinate 224,670,828 of JBAIZL010000001.1, read as the reverse complement.
ATGCATCCTTGGCCAGCAAGTTGCGTTTGTACTCGAGATAAGTAACCTACGCGGCCCGTGTTACCTAATGCAGCCGGCCACATGGGCGGTTCTTGACGCAGTACTGTAGAAAGCTTCATTTATTATCAAGCAAACCAAAAGGTTATCAACAAATCTACGAGCAAAGGAAATGTAAGAGACGAAGATTCTCTTCTGGATTAAGACCTCGCAACTATAGCGTATTCAGCTACAGTGGTTGCAGATGTTTATTGAGAGGAAAGACGGAAAATAGAAAAAAGAAGAGTGAAAGAATGATGGCTAACCACTTAAATCATTCGTCGATAAAAATAGGATTAAAAAAACAAAGAGGGCTGCCTAGCAAGTGAAACCACTATTCCCAACGATACCTTTCCTCAAATCATTCAATGAGGGACGGAACTCCAGCGTGTTGTGTACATTCAGCACGCAATGGTGCTGCGTGCCGTAGCAATTAGAATTATTATAGGATTCTACTTTTCCATTATTTCATTCCATCGATTCCTAGAAAACCTATAACTCAATCACTCTATCATACCACACCATTGATTGGTACACAATCCAACCCCCAATCAATCCATGAGAAACATTAAATCCAGGCACTAGAGAGGATTCTTCAAGAATACTTTGACACAGAAAACTTTTCGCCTACGTTATCGCTTAGATCTTCTTCGCCATTTCCTATTAACGAAGGGGCAAGATATTTTGTAAATTTTGAAAATTAAAATACAAATATTTTGGTGTTTTATTAAGGTCTAATTCGGGGTTTTGCGTATTTATTGCCTAAAGAGTGTAGTCGAAGACAACGTTTACTTTCAAAATTCAAGTCTGTCGGTATCTGTGTGTGTGTGTGTGTGTGTGTGTGTGTGTGTGTATGTGTGTGTGTGTGTGTGTGTGTGTGTGTGTGAGTGTGTCGTGTGTGTGTGTGTGTGTGTGTGTGTTTGTTTGTGTGCCTGTTTGTGTGAGTGTGTGCTGTGTGTGTTTGTGTCGCGCGCACGCGCGTGGGTGTGTGTGCGTGTGTGTTTGTGGGCTTGTTTGTGTGCGCGTTTGTGTGTGTTTGTTTATGTGCATGTTTGTGTGTATGTTTGTGTGTGTGTTTGTTTGCGTATTTGTGTGTGTGTGTGTGTGTTTGTGTGTCGCGCGCGCGCACGTGTGTGTGTTTGTTTGTGTGCTTGTTTGTGTGTGTGTATGTGTGTGTTTGTGTGCGTGCTTGTGTGTGTGTTTGTTTATGTGCAGGTTTGTGTGTGTGTTTGCGTGTTTGTGTGTGTGTTTGTGTGTGTCTTAAGAATAAGAACACAATTGAAACTGAGGTGTGTGGAAATGATGGAAGAATTAAAGGGGGGAGGGATTAATGTGCCCTGTCCCAGGAATCAGGCGAGGATAATTTGTCACGTGTCGCAGAATTGCATCTCTATGCAGACAGGTATATCTACTCACAGGAAAATTCACAGATAGGGTGTAGTAGATACAACCCCTTTGGATAGATTAGACGTGATTTACGAATGGGGAGGTCAGAAACATAAAGCTCAGCTAAGTCCGCGTGACAGAGCCTTTTTCTACTTCTAAGTAGCAAGGTTAAAATTTCTACCTCATCTCTATTGAAGTTAGCCTGGGGCTATAGTTGGCGTTATTTATCGCGCTGCAAAGTGTGGTTGGTAAGTCTGAGGAATGTGAAGGCAGTGAACAAACGAAAGTGGTTCTACTAGTGACAAATTGCAGTGTCCAAACGTTTACTACGCTCTGCAAAGTGAAGTGGAACTGGTTCTATTTTCGCGCTATACTCTGCCGCCAACAGGTTGCTCCACTAGCTGCAGACTGTAGTGTCTTGTCTGCAGCCAAGGCGGTCCTCATTTAGATTTACCGCCACAATAAACATTAGTGAACCCAGGCAACGTGATACGACACTGCACATTGTGCTTGGTATATGTTGCCTGTGGAGCCACCCAACTGTCGCGTGTAGTGCACGAAACTTACGGTGCGATAGACTACGGCAAGTGGAGCGTGTCTTCTGTAGCGACATCATCTTGATGAACAATCAGTAGGATTCTAAGGTTTGACATTTTTTCACACAAAGTCATTATATCTGCATTGACAATCATGACATGTTTCAACTCTCCATGAAGTTTTATTGTCATTCATGTTACAGCTGTCTGTATGAAGTGAACCCCGATAGCTAGTTTCTATTTCACGTTCATCAAGTCGTCATCATCAGCTTTATTCAGAAGTAAAGCCTCCAGGCGTTAGGTTCGTATTACACTATCTCTCTTTTTAGGATCCTTTGAAAAAGTCTGAATGTGTTCTCTCTAAGGTTCTAGATATACTTTGACTATCATTATTTAAAATCTCTTAATATTTTCACCTTCTATGCAAAAGTGTAAAATCAGCAACCTCTCTCAGTACTTCATTACATAGCGTGAATGTATTCTGCTATATTGGAAAACACCTTGTTTGGATCAATAAAGTACTTCTTATGCCAAAATATTTTAATTTATTATTATTATAAAAAAAACTGGGTAAGTGTGTTCGAAATAAAACAAAATGAAAATAAAAATTTAATAAATAGTTTTTAAAGTATAAAACATTTCTTACAATGTAAAACACTGCTACCTAGATCGTTGACTAACTGGCTAAAACTTTTCGTATGAAGCAGCAGTGATGTTCGTAAAGTCCAAGTGGCACTTGTCACCCAGAATCGACCGCAGATGGTTTTCTATGCTTGTCATTATGATCTCCCATCTTGCGGTCATTTTTATCTCGACAATGGGCAGGTTTTTGAATTTTCGGTAAATATCCAGCATTCTGGAAAAAAAAATACGTTCAGTAATACAAACTATAAAATCCTATTTTTACAGTGGGAGTCTAATATAAATGTTTTGACTTTAGTGATCATTATTTTACTACTAATATTGGATAACTGTCATATAAAAACAATCTATGTTATAATATATTATATAAAATACAAAAATGTTTTTCCTGGTGTAAATAATCAATAATATAATACAAATACATAAACATTTTTACTATTATAAATAACAAAGCATGGACCAATTGCTTCTAATAATAAATATATTATTTTTTATATAAAATAATGACAGATCACAGACAAGTTTGCTTTTTCAGACAATTTAGTAATGAAATTATAAGCGAAATTTAATATTTTTGTAGGTTTTTTTGGTCACTAGAGGTTATGTATGTATTATAATGATTGTGTTGTTTAAAATTTCAAATGTTGACTCTGTTATTAATAGCAAATGAGTTAGTGTATGTATCTGTGACTCATCTGTTTTATTGGGGTAGAATATATTTTGACTTGTAAATGGATATTTATTAAGAGTTTTGTAATTTGTTGATTTTTGTTATGTTTTATATAATGTTATATTTTATGAATCGTAAGTTATGTTGTATAGTTGTTTAATTAAAGTTGAGCTCTTGAAAAGGAATTTCGGAATGAAATTTGAAACGTTGAGTGTTTAAGAGCAAAATTGTCTGTGATCTGTCATTAGCCTATATAAAACAATAATAGTTATTAACAGTCATTAAATAGTAATATATTATTGTATATATATATATATATATATATATATATATATATATACTAATACGTATTCCTTCACGGATGGAAAAATATGATGAATAGTTACTATCTGGAGTACATCCGTTCATTCTGCAGTCCATAAATCCGCAGTTCCGACGTTTCGCTAGAATCTCATCCAGCATTGACGAGGTGAACCCAACAACAGTAGAAGAGCGAGTCTACTGTTGTTGGGTTCACCTTGTCAATGCTGGATGAGATTCTAGCGAAACGTCGGAACTGCGAATTTATGAACTGCAGAATGAACGGATGTACTCCAGATAGTAACTATTCATCATATATATATTTATATATATATATATATATATATATATATATATATATATATACAATATTACATTAATAAAAGTTTCATAAATAAGAATGCTTTCAAGTATAACGACTTGAGGTTTTTCATTAATTTGTTATATTTATATTAAACAAGACACATTTTTTCAAACTGTCACTGGTGTTCTTGATAATGTCAATATACTAAATTAAGGAAACACTTCGAGTCTCTAATTTTAGAATTAATCTTGTTTGTAAAATAAACATTGATAAGGAAATAAATATTTAACAAGGTAAAACGTCTGCTGCTAAGCAATATTAATTTTTTACGATATTATGCAAAAATAATTATAATTGAATATTTTAAGTATTTTTTTTAAATATAAATATTACCTTACAATTTTGAGAATAAAAATTACAAATTTAACACTAAACTAATAGTACGAATGGAATTTGAACAAATAGTATAGGCTCGTCTTTTCAATTGTAAAAGTTAGGTACAACATGATGAAAAGAAACTGGTTCGCAAACGCAAAACCGCGAGCAATATTGTGACACCAACTACATCCAAGTGGCACGAGTGTGTTGCTAGTAATAAAGTAAACAGAGTCGGCAATAAACGCAGCCATTTTTGCAAAGGTAATTTATTTTATAAAATTATGACTGATACTGAGTTCTTCGGTTTATCAGAGAGAAAATGTAGGATTGTATATAAATATTTAGGATAATATTTAGAATTACCTATATGTAATTTGTGAGGTCTGTACATTTTTTTAAACAGAATAATTTTTGAATGATAAACTACCCCAAACCAGGTAAACCAGAATATATGACAATAGAAATGAATGGAGATATAAAAATATAACATAATTTGATCAGAAAATAAGGTGAGCTGCAAGATGAGCCCAGACGGGATTCTAGTGTTATGTTTTATTGAAGCGTATCTCAAGAGGATAAGGAAATCAAAGATGAAAGGGTAAAAAAGCGAAAACTATATGACAAGGAAATAAATACAAAAAGAAGAATAAATTATAGATACATTTACAGGGAAAATGGAGTAGTATAGAACAAAATTACAAGTAGAGTAATTGTATCCGTAACAATAATCAGAGGTTATAGAAATCGTGAAACAAAGCACCGTTAAAAATCAGGGCAAATCACAAGACGCACCAGAATATACCACAAAATAGCCAAAGTATACTGATAAATCCAAACACAAGGTGTGTAAGCTTGTGTGTGTGTGTGTGTTACAATTAATCTTAAAGTAAACAAGCATAATCACAAAATTATTCATAGTATGTCACATTATATAAAAAAGTTTATCTCTAAGTAAACAAGAGCATGTCATAAGATAAAGGAGAACACATTTCAAAGTGAACCAGAGTACATAACATGATAAAACCGACTTCATCTTGAAGTAAACAAGCGTAACCAAAACGTTAACGAGAGTATATCACAAGATAAATTAGAGTACATACAAAAGTAGGCTAAACAAGGGTATATCTCAAGGTAAACTAGAGTATATGACAAGATAAAGCAGCGTTCATCACAAAGTAAATAAGAGTATTTCATAAAGAGTAATATCACTAAGTAAACAAGAATATGTTACTAGATAAAGAAGAGCATAACAGAAAATAAAGTAGAAATTATCGAAAGATAAACTAGAGTATACCATAAAACAAAACAGGCCTCATGACAGAGTAATAAACCTATGTCACAATACAAACCACAGTATATCATAAAATAAACCAAAATATAACACAAGATAAAGGAAAGTACATTACTAAGTTAACAAGTGTATATCACAAGATAAATAATAATATGAACAGAATACATTTTAACGTAAATCATTTTATTAATTAGAGTAAAATCTCAAGGTGAAGATTGAAACGTAAACTATAATATCACACGTAACAAGACAAATAAAAGCTTAAAGCAAAATAAATCACAAGAATAACATCAGGCTGAAAGAAGTATACCACAAATTATAAGCCTAATTAAAACAAAAATGAACACGGACAGCTGTGAATGTAAAATTCTCAGGTATAATTATTGTAAATAAAAAGTTTCTATTCTCAACCACAGATCACCTAATATAACTTAGTTGTATTAGGTGCTCTGTGTTCTCAACTAGCCACGTTTTTTTTTTCATAACAAATCTTTCAATGAATCGTTTTTAATAAATTTTCATTGTACCTGTAAACAAAATAATACAAGCTGGAAAATGCCTAAGTTTTTTAAAAAATATTTTATTCAAGTGTAGCACAAATAGCCCTGTGGGGTACAACCTTGTACAAATTAATATTTAACATTCGGATCGATCTAACCATATCTAGTAGCGATATGTGGTACCATTTCTACTTTACATGATATAATTTTATTCATTAAAAAAATAAGAAAAATTTAAAACAGTATAAAATTGATCTGAAATTTACACCTCTCTTTTATTAGTATAGAAATTTAATGCCCTTTTTATTCTTTCCAACCGCATTAAATCTACAGAATTCCGCCATACTTTGTTTTCCAGCCTTTAGATTCAGGTTGCGCCAATGGATGGTGAATTTGCCTCTCTTCCGAGAAGTTCATGTAGAATATAATATCCGGAGGCAGGAGGTCACTTGGCCATCTAAAGAGAGGAGAATTATCTTCCGGAAGCTCCTTGTCGACGTACGCCCGCGCGATGGCGAATGTGGTCTGATCCGTCCAGTATCTGGTCAGAACATTTTATGGAGTTAGAGTAGAATAAACTTAAATCCATACAGGAAAGTTATGGTATTTGGAACCACTATAAAATCTCATTAGTAAATTGTAATGATATTTATTTATTTGTGACACCTTATCAACAGCTGTAAAACAACAAAAATACTGGAAAACCCAAAATACCACAAACATTACTAATAATACAAGTTATCTAATATTAAACCCTTATGTACATTTCCATAACTATGTCATCATAATCAAAGGGTCTTATTACAAAATTATAACCTAGAATACAATAAATTACAAACTAGATTCTATTTGTTATGTTATTTATTTTTCTGGTATTGGCTTTCACCCAATATTTATATTGTAAATACTGTACCAGTGTGCTCTTGATATGGTATAATATCCTTAAGGGAGGAACAAATCTCACCGTAATCTATTCTAATCATTTTCGACACAATAATTCATCTTCCTAGAATACCAGTGGTAATCCTCTAGTGAACAATCAAAAGAGCTAGCTCATTCTACGGGATGAGGGGTTAATGATTTATAAAAAAACGATCGCTCTTCTGTTCAGATTTTCCACGTCATTCACCGCTCCTTCCTGTTCTAGTCATTGCTCACCTGTTCGTGAATCTTCACAGATCTGACTCACTGGCATCTGGCTCACTCATCATCTGGTCAGTCTTTCGTTTTGTCTTGATCTAGTTCTTGGCACCTGATCTTGAATCTTCACAGATCTGACTCACTGGCATATGGCTCACTCACCAGTCCTCCGTTTCGTCTTGATCTAGTTCTTGGCACCTGATCTTGAATCTACACAGGTCTGACTCACTGGCATCTGGATCACTCACCCGTCCACCGTTCCGTCCTGTTCTAGCCATTGCTCACCTGTTCGTGAATCTACACAGGTCTGACTCACTCACCCGTCCACCCTTCCGTCCTGATCTAGCCATTGTTCCCCTGATCTTGAATCTTCACAGATCTGACTCACTGGCATCTGGCTCACTCACCAGTCCTCCGTTTCGCCTTGATCTAGCCATTGCTCCCCTGATCTTGAATCTTCAAAGATCTGACTCACTGGCATCTGGCTCACTCATCATCTGGTCAGTCTTCCGTTTTGTCTTGATCTAGTTCTTGGCACCTGATCTTGAATCTTCACAGATCTGACTCACTGGCATCTGGCTCACTCATCAACTGGTCAGTCTTCCGTTTTGTCTTGATCTAGTTCTTGGCACCTGATCTTGAATCTTCACAGATCTGACTCACTGGCATCTGGCTCACTCACCAGTCTTCCGTTTCGTCTTGATCTAGTTCTTGGCACCTGATCTTGAATCTACACAGGTCTGACTCACTGGCATCTGGATCACTCACCCGTCCACCGTTCCGTCCTGTTCTAGCCATTGCTCACCTGTTCGTGAATCTACACAGATCTGACTCACTGGCATCTGGCTCACTCACCAGTCCTCCGTTTCGCCTTGATCTAGCCATTGCTCCCCTGATCTTGAATCTTCAAAGATCTGACTCACTGGCATCTGGCTCACTCATCATCTGGTCAGTCTTCCGTTTTGTCTTGATCTAGTTCTTGGCACCTGATCTTGAATCTTCACAGATCTGACTCACTGGCATCTGGCTCACTCATCAACTGGTCAGTCTTCCGTTTTGTCTTGATCTAGTTCTTGGCACCTGATCTTGAATCTTCACAGATCTGACTCACTGGCATCTGGCTCACTCACCAGTCTTCCGTTTCGTCTTGATCTAGTTCTTGGCACCTGATCTTGAATCTACACAGGTCTGACTCACTGGCATCTGGATCACTCACCCGTCCACCGTTCCGTCCTGTTCTAGCCATTGCTCACCTGTTCGTGAATCTACACAGATCTGACTCACTGGCATCTGGCTCACTCACCAGTCCTCCGTTTCGCCTTGATCTAGCCATTGCTCCCCTGATCTTGAATCTTCAAAGATCTGACTCACTGGCATCTGGCTCACTCATCATCTGGTCAGTCTTCCGTTTTGTCTTGATCTAGTTCTTGGCACCTGATCTTGAATCTTCACAGATCTGACTCACTGGCATCTGGCTCACTCATCAACTGGTCAGTCTTCCGTTTTGTCTTGATCTAGTTCTTGGCACCTGATCTTGAATCTTCACAGATCTGACTCACTGGCATCTGGCTCACTCACCAGTCTTCCGTTTCGTCTTGATCTAGTTCTTGGCACCTGATCTTGAATCTACACAGGTCTGACTCACTGGCATCTGGATCACTCACCCGTCCACCGTTCCGTCCTGTTCTAGCCATTGCTCACCTGTTCGTGAATCTACACAGGTCTGACTCACTGGCATCTGGATCACTCACCCGTCCACCGTTCCGTCCTGATCTAGCCATTGCTCCCCTGATCTTGAATCTTCAAAGATCTGACTCACTGACATCTGACTCACTCACCCGTCCACCCTTCCGTCCTGATCTAGCCATTGTTCCCCTGATCTTGAATCTTCACAGATCTGACTCACTGGCATCTGGCTCACTCACCCGTCCTCCGTTTCGCCTTGATCTAGCCATTGCTCCCCTGATCTTGAATCTTCAAAGATCTGACTCACTGGCATTTGGCTCACTCACTAATCCACCGTTTCGCCTTGATCTAGTTCTTGGCACCTGATTCTTAATTTTCACATAATTGATTCACTAGCTTCTGGCTCACTCACCCATTTACCGTTTCTTACTGATCTATTTTATTGATCATGATCCTCCACAAATCTGATTCATTCATATTTTCGCTCTTTCCATATCAACTGGATATCTTGACTTGAGCCTCGACCCTTGTGTTGCGAATATTACCCCTACAATTAGTCCATATCGGTAGACTATATATATGTACGTTTAAACTATTACTTTTCATTTTATTAACATGTATTATACAATTTATTTTACCTAAGTCGAATTGATTATACAAAGCATATTCTACAAGTATTTTGCAAGTTTGAACAATGTCCACATCTAACAAGCAGTAGGCCCTATACAACATGTCGCATGTATAATACTTTTCTGCAGTTTTGCAGGAAAAGGGTTTTCAAATTTTATTGTAGTTGAATAATAGTTTGTTTAGCATTTCCAAAACTATTTTTTATAATATTGAAATATTATCACGGCTGTTACAATATTAAAACCGTACTCCCTATTTAGTTAATTTAAAGATTTCACGTTTCCTAGAAGTCTGTTGCCCTTCTACAAATATTATAAAAAACCTTTTATAAAATGTATTTATAAATACTATACAACCATTTTCTGCATACTTTACTGTAACAGAATAAGGTAAAGCTAGCAGAGTCTATTCATATTTTGTAAATATATGGAAGAACTTTCAGATTAGAGACATATTTATTTAGTAAGTGTACAGAATAAAATAGTTTTTGCAGATAGTTTTATAAAAACGATTGTGCTAAAACTCTCCTAGCTTTGTACGAGCGATTGCTCATTATTAAATGTTATTTTACGTTTTATCATGTATAACAATGGTTTTAAATGTATTTAATTACATACAATTTGAAATATATTATTAATAATAATGCACTGCTATAAGATTAAAAATTAAATAAGTAAATTAAACAACAACATAATAAATATGTTGCTTCAAATATAAATAATATTATTTATTAAATCGAGATCTATAATTTTATAAAATAGAATTTAAATAAAGGCATTTTAACGTAAAAAATGTAACAATGTTGAAATCTTACGTAATAAAATTGTTAATTATTAACAGGCTCGATTCCCGTGTAGAGGTATTACCAGCTTAATGTAGTCTATATTGTCAACTACAATTTTTATTTACATATTGGGGTTCTTTATTTACTTTTTAAATTTTTTAAATTCTAAATGGAAGACATTGCTATTGTTAAGTACAAACAGTAATTTCATATATCAATGTTCTATGTCGCCAACGGACTGTATCTAAGCTAAGTCTGTATATATGTTTAACATTTTGAAAATTCAAAACGTAAAATATTTCTTGAACATTAATAGCCTGTAAATGCATCTGGATGCTTATTTTTGATCAAGATGTATAAACAGTACATTACCCATTCATCACTACGGGCCACCGGCCAGTGATGTGGTTGATACTGTACGCCTGAGCGTACATCGAGAGCCCGAAGAACGCCCTCCTCAACGGGGAGTTAACTGGGAACAGGTTGGTCAGCGGCGCCAAACAATTGGCAGTCTTCTTCATGCAAACGGCGCCCAGCCTCTTGCACAGCCTTCTGAATGCGATGGCGTTGGCTGGAAAGCGAATGAATGATATTTACTACGTACATCAGCTACAAGAGAATCACCGAATTACTAATATTATGCGAGTTTATTTATTTATTTTATTTTAATATTATATACTGTATTTATTTGTAGTCTTATATTAAATATACCAATATGTCAATATGCATCGCTATTTCTACATTTTATGTTATTGGTAGCAGCGCTCCGAACAGATTGTTTATTGTTGGTTTTTAATCAATATATGTAAAGTATAAATAATATTCGAGCTGGCTTGTGAATGAGAGTTATAATTAAAGAATAAATATGCTACAATATTTATAATTATTGTAGCATATTAAATATAGGCTATTAAATATTTATAATTATCATATGTTATTTAATGTAATTATATTAGTAGCTGTGGCTGTAAATTTGACAATGCCCAGATCTGGTTTTTACTTTTGTTAAAACGTTATACGTTATGTTTAGTGTCTTTTAGTTAAGCTTAATTTGATTTGTGTAGCATCACTGAGGATGACGACAAATTGTCGTTGAAACGCGTATTAAAATAAAGTTTTTATATTTGTGAGTTGTAGCATATTTATTTTTTAATTATACGTAAAGTAGTTAATAATAAAATAATGTAGTTACTAAAAAACCTTATTAGATGTTGAAAAATTTACCGAATAAAGATTTTATTTATAAATTCAATTGAAACCGACTTAAAAAGTGCCAGACGCGCCTAAGAAAGTTTTCATTTCAGAAATTTGAATAAAAATATATAACTCATTATTAATAATTGAATTAATAATAGTGTTACTAATAGAAATTTTAAAAAAATAATAGCCTACATTTATTAAATGATAAAAACATTGAATAGTAACATTTTAACTTAACAATTAGCAATAAATAAAATAACATGTCGTACGTACTAAACAGCTGCTCTACAACATAATCCATAACATAATATCAGTTTAGAAACAAAGGTAGTTATCTCGTATTATCAAACACACTATCTTTCCCTGGTATACTAACCTGATTTATAATTGTACTTATATTGAGAATAGGAGGGCTACACACTTGAGTCTTTCACTTGATTTAGGTAAAATTGTATGGGCTGGCACTTGGGGTTTGAAGGGCCTTGGCGAGAGACCGATGACGAGGGAAGGTAGAAGGCAGCAATTTGTGGCTCCGATGAGGGATGACAAATACACAATTTCTACCTAATATCCAAGTGCCAGCTTATAAAATTAGACCTAGACCTGGATACGTTAGCGGCTACAGTTTAAACATTACTAAAGGAATTCCTGTTAAGCCCAAACAATTGGCGTTTGGCCCCATTATTGAGTGCTGGTAAAATCGTATTTTTTTCGTCACGTGTCTAATCTTTATTTCAACACACCTTCAAAACTATTTATTAGGAATATGCTGTGGTTGAATTTAATAATAAATACATAAAAACCTTTTAACCACAAACTTTCTTTATTTTACTCTTATGTACATTTCAGTTACCAAGTAACCATCCTCAGAGGGATAACATACACAGACTGAAGGAGTGTTTGTATGTAATCCCTCTGAGGATGGTTACTTGGTAACTGAAATGTACATAAGGCCACAATAAAGAAATTTTATGGTTAAGAGGTTTTTATGTATTTATTAAACCTTCAAAAACTTAGTGGTCATCACATCAGCTGTTGTATGAAAACATATGTTAACATAATTTAAGCTAAAATAGTTTTATACAACAAATATATAAGGCCTAAACTAGATAGATGAGATTAAACGGGACGATTTTAGAGGGACTTCAAATTTAAGATAGCTTACCTTAAATGTTTCTGTTTGACAAAAAAGTTATCACTTCAAAAAAAAGAAAAGGAAAAAAAATTGAAAAATACTGTAATTTGTAAAAAGAAAAAATATTCAAGGAAACACGATAGCATAGCAAAACTCTATGGTTTAGTTTTTAATTGAAAACATTCATTGGATCTGGTAAAAAGTGAAAGGCCCAGGTTACACAGTAGATCACAGTGTTGATGAAATATCACCATCCTCGGTCATACAGTTTCAGAAATTAAAAGATGTATCACTTTATCTTTAGGCAGTGTAATACGGTTAACCAATACACACAATGACTAGTGGGCCACCCTTAACAAGTCCACTGGTGACTGTGGTGGCGGACGTTCTTAAAAAAAACTTTTGTATTTATGAAAAACATGAAATTCTTGGTTTGTACATCTTGAGGTATTTAATAATACTTATTTATAGTTTTACTTAGTGAAACAGCACTACTTACTGATATTTCTCAGCAGACGCGATTCGCAGTTAGTACATTTTTCAATGCTACATACAGACAAAACTGTCTGCTCAGGTTATGTTATTGTGGATTTGTGGTGTTTTGGTATTATGTGATGTGTTGTTGTTCTGAGTTTAGTTTTTTATTATTATGTATTCGAATATAATGTCAGATTACAAGTGTTTTGTCGCTCAGTACATGTTGTGGTTGTTGTTTTTTGTTCGTAAATTTTAAATATCCTGTTGAGTCGGTTGATTATTGATACTTAACTTAAGTGAATGCGTAATGGCTTACTTGCTGACGCGTTTCGAAACAATCGTTCCTCTTACGAAGCTAAGACTCTACTCTGATTAAACTATAATTGAATGATACTTAACTAGAGGCTTTGCTTCGTAAAAGGATAGGTTGTTTCGAAACGCGTCAGCAAGTAATCTATTACGTATTCACTTAGTTAAATACCATTTAATTATAGTTTAACAATATGATTACAACAAGCAACTTTAATTGTTTTTATTAATAAAGTACCTAGAATTTGTACTCAACATAAAAATTTACCTAGGTTTGTGCCAGTGTTTGTGTATGTGTGTAGTGTGTTTTGTATAAATGTAAAGCGAAATTAGACTTAGGTGTTTGAGGTCTTTTTTTGTATTTCTTGTATCTTATAGTGAAGTCTCTTCATGTTTGTACTATGTAAAACCTAGTTTTTGTTCCAGAGTGTCTCTGTGTGTGTAAATATTTGTTGGTTGTGTTTGATGTTTTTGAACGCGACTTTGTATTTGAGTTTTCATGAAGCTATTTTTTATGATGTGTTTTCATGATATGCCAAAGCTATGTACTTTACTTTTTGTGTTCGTGTATTGTGTTCTGTGTGTTTCGTTTTTTTATATAACGTTGTCTATCAGGTTATGTTTGTATCCATGTTTTTATACAATGTATTACATCATGTTTAGTTCTTTTGTTCTGTTTTCGTTGTTCATGAGTGTTTGTTAATCAATGTATCGTGGATTGGAAAATGGCATGTTTTTGTTGTATTGTTAGGTTGGATGTGTTGTGTATACAAGCCTGTGGTAGTGGGTTTGTATATTTTACATTTTTATATCTTGTTATGTATATTGATTGTTAGAACTTTTGTAATTACGTTGGTGTTAAGCCATGCGCGAACTGTTATTAACCCTTCACCTTCATATATAACTGGATGTAACGGGTAAAGGTTACTTACTTGCGCCGTGGTTCCCTTCAATGACAATAAACGGCCTCTTTTTCCCGGGCAGCGGCGGCTTGTGGGTTTCTGTTAAACACATATCTTGGAACGTTTTCAAAGTGGGCTGGCATATTGACGAATACCGAAACTGCAAACAATATTTTACAATACGTTTATAAAAACAATAGCATTACCGAATGTATTTAATTGACACAATTTTGAATTTCAGTATCATTTTATTACTATTTCGCTGCGTTTGTATTACAGTATATTTACAATGCCTTAAACTAAATGTTTAAATTGAGCCATAAACGAAAGTTTAATTAGCTGCAATTAGCAACACCTTGTACAATTATTAAATTATTATTAAAACACGTGTCGATAATTTGTAACTAAAATGTAAAAATGACTAGAAATACAGAAAAATTTGGTTTTACATTTTCAATTACAAATTAAAGTTTTTATTTGCGTGAACCAAATTTCTCACTCCTTCGATAGATCAGTTTTTTTAGGGCTAAATTGTAGCCCATTATTGTGAAAAAATTAGGTTATTATAAAGCTATTATTTAAAAATCCTTATAATAATTTTTATTTTGCTTTTTGAAAATACATTAAAACAATCATGATTTTGCCGTAAGTACAAATTTCGGCATTGATTCGTTAAACTTATGGACAATGGAGGCTTTTTTTAGCGTTTTAAATAGAATACTGTTCATTTAGGTTTATAGCTTAGTTTAGCATCAGATTTTGTTTTGAACTATGACATAAAAGTTGGTCAAATATTTTACTTCGCTTCGCCGTCAGTTTAATGCCCTACACCCTACAGCCCTAAGAGTCGTAACCCCAACTTTAACACTCTGTTTTTGTTATAATCTAAATGTTTGACATTCAAATAATTCCTTCAATAAAAATTACTCAATAAAGCACAGTATTCGCGGGGATTACGTTGCCCGAACTTGCCGCCAATACTGAAACCAACATATGAAAAAGGAAAGTTAGGTTCCACATCAAAAATGTTAACATTAATTCAAGCTATACTGTACATTTATAATACAGTAGGGTATATTTACGTACTACATAATTATAAACATATTTTTATTCTTTACTTACGTTTCCCTTTAATCTGAAAACATAAAAAGTATTTTAAATATGCGAGCTTACACACACAGACACACGTATTCTTTATTGTTTAACACTATCCACTAAATTTCTAAGCACCTAATTTTTGACACAATTTTTTTAAAAATTACAACTATTCTTTGAGTTTAGCTTGTGAGGTTATATACAATATCAAGAGCACAGTGGTACAATATATTACAAAAATATAGGTGAAAAAACCCCAAAACCACAAAAATTAATCAAAAAATAACTAAAATAAATTACGTAAGATTAAATCCTTATGTACATTTCGATGACAAAGGCATCATCTTCAGAGGTTCCTATTACAAAAGTACAAAGAAATTAACAAACTAGACTGACCTAGTTTGTTAATTTCTTTGTATTCTAGATTGTACTTTTGTAATAGGAACCTCTGAAGATGATGACTTTGTCATCGAAATGTACATAAGGATTTAATCTTAGGTAACTTATTTTTTGTTATTTTTTGATTAATTTTTGTGGTTTTGGGGTTTTTTCACCTATATTTTTGTAATTGTGAGATTATGTTATAAAAAATAAAAGACATACACAAGACTCACAAATTAATCATTTATTGACTTATACGGGTTTGAATGACAAAGTCAAGTTGTTTTAGAGTTTGTAGTAGCAACACTCACTGATGATGATGATGACTGTCATTGAAGCGCGTATGAGTCATAAATGATTAGTTTGTGAGTCTTGTGTAGCCTGTGTTTTATTTGTTTTAAAAACTGTTAATATTGACTTAGAAAAAACTGATTATCTTCTCTGATACTCAACCTTATATTTTCCTCATCTTTTTTATATAACCCACTGTTGACTAGTTCATGATAAAATGCTACGCGTCAGATGCTATGTTTTCACCAGATTTTAGTTTATCTATAAAGTCAATTCCTCAATCAACGTCATACATTGCTTTTGCCTTTTCTGTACCTATCTGAGTTTGATGACATTATGGCTTGGATAAACAATTTAAGGGCAAAGATAAAACAAATTCACTAAACAATTCAACAAATAACACGATATTTCCAAAACTACCAGACACGACAAGCGGATGCGACACCTGTTTTGTATATGACGGTAAAATCAAAATCCGAGTTAGTTACGGCCGCCGCGCCGGATCGATGTTTGGATTTCGAAAACTACTAAATCAATAGTACGTAAACAACAACGATGCTCAACGTATATATGGAGCTGGATGGGGGCGTCGAATTGACTCATCCTTGTTTGTCCGTGACGATAACGCCACTTGAAAGATTGTGATTAAAAATAAGAAATGATATTTGGAGAATGATCAGATTTATTTGTTATAAATAACTGTACAAAATAAATAAGACGTGAACATATGCTAAAACTGCACAGTAACAAATGTGTCTTTCTTGTAATTTTTTTAAAATACGACACATATTAGCGAAAAATGCTGTAATTTTGCCAACTACTTATAAGCGAAACCGTAAATAACAAACCTGCGAATAGGGAAGACCTACTGTATTTAAAAATATCGAAAACCAGAACTAAATACTTAACAACTGCACTAAAACTCTTCCTGCTCAACAGTTTACTAACTATTGACTAGTTTCGGCATCGATATCGCCATCATCAGGTAAACCATAACTGATGATGTGGATATCGTAGCAGAAACTGGTATATAATTAGTAAATCAGTAAGATTTTAGATAAGATCAGTAAGAATTTAGTATTTAATTTTGTCTAATTAAACTCTAACAGACGGTAAACACTTTCAGACAATAGTAATGTAAAGATACACGTTTTCCAACTTGCCTGTTGGCTGTGAAAGATGTCCAAAATTGAGTTCAAATCGTAAAACACAGGAATAAAGTTCGGAGTGTTTTTACGTTTGCCTGAAACAAACCAATGAATGCTTTAATAAAAGAAAAATGAATAAAACATTTTATAGAACTTTAAATGGTAAAATTAATATTTAAAAAAATGTATTACATATTCAAATTATATAGAATACAATTAAAATCAAGAGTATCAGAATATTTTATGGGATTGTCGATAATATAAATTATATAAGGTTTAATTAAATATTTGATTAAAATAAAAATATTTAATAACCACACAAAAACGAAAATTATTCACATAACGGCGCCCCAAAGGGATTAAATTATCCTCTTGTACGTATATAATTACAGACAGTTAGTGATTTAGAATGAGATAAAGTAAGCTTCTAAAAATGGAATTAGTTTTGCAATTGCGATCAAAGATTCAAACATTTTGGCCTGAGTTTGTGTTTGTAAACTTTACTAAAACAATTAACTAGAAACAAACGTAAGTTACTGAAGAGGCACTATTAATAATGCACCTAGTATACTGCGACACAACACTCTTCCTGACAGTAGATAATATAAACAAACAAACTTAAATATTTGAACCCAACATCTCTTCATATTTATATTCCCAGTGGAAGTCCACCGACGTCTTGGGCGATTAACGCAATCAGATTGGAATTTATAGGCGTAACGGACATTATTTCCACCATAAATGTGTTCTTTTCATGTTTTGCTTTGAAACTTGTTATCATAACTGAGCGAATTATACAACCACTTGCTTTAACTGCCTCAGAAGAATTGATAACAGATATGGGTAATAATCGTTCAGACATCAATGAATGGAAATTGACATTAGGAACATAATGAAAATAATAAAATATAATTCTGAAGCCGCACGAATTAAAAAATGTTGTAAAATACACTTTCAATCTTTCTTTACAAGGCTTAATTTACAAAAAAAAGATTTCGTTATAAGACAGAACACCAAGTTACGCCGTATGGCAAAATAGTTACAATGTATCAGGTTATGTTAGGTTTGGGTAGCAACAAATTGTCCAAACGTAAGGTGACCGATTGGTGTGTGAAACGGAAGAGGGCCTCTTTATGTGGTGTGCAATAACGTGCACCAAGAAACGTCCCTCGTCAAACATAGAACTTACTTAAATTTATTTTAAGCAAACCTAACCTAACCGGATACTTTACAACTTTATAATAATGTAGTAGAATTCAAAGCCCGGTTTTACCATCGATTTATAAACTTTTGTGTCTTTTATTTTAAAATGTCTAATTTTTTTCCGTATTTTTATATGTCTAATTCCGTATTTTTATAGTATCAAGGCACAGATTTGATGATTTTGTTGAGTTCCTGAGAGCTTTTATATCGCCAGACTATATATTTTCAGCAAGGGTTTTCGATAAAACTAGATTTGGGTAGATAAAGTAAATTTTTATAACTGAAGTAACCAAAAGATACGTAGAAGATGGGAGCACAGTAATCACATAATCGGCCCTACTCTAGGAAACCGGATAGCTTACGAAAAAGATGTTTTTTTTATTACCAAATTTAATGTTTGGTTTTGTTTCAGAAAGTCATCTTGATTTAAAAAAATTATGTGCGTTGTGCACTAATAACATCATTTTTTTCAATTTGTATTTTTTGCACCAGGATCAGTTTAATAGATAAAACCAATGGATAATAAAACCTGGTGAAAATCGTATGAAAAGGGTGGAAGAGAGAGGGAAAATCGAAGAAAATAAAATAAAAATATATGAATATGTGCGTGTGTGTGTGTGTGTGTGTGTGTGTGTCTTTGTATGTGCGTGCGTGTGTGTTTATGTGTGTGTGTGTGTGTGTGTGTGTGTGTGTGTGTGTGTGTGTGTGTGTGTGTGTGTGTGTGTGTGTGTGTGTGTGTGTGTGTGTGTGTGTGTGTGTGTGTGTGTGTGTGTGTGTGTGTGTGTGTGTGTGTGTGTGTGTGTGTGTGTGTGTGGTGTGTGTGTGTGTGTGTGTGTGTGTGTGGTGTGTGTGTGTGTGTGGTGTGTGTGTGTGTGTGTGTGAGAGAGAGAGAGTGTGTGTGCGTGTGTGTGTGTGTGTGTGAGAGAGAGAGAGTGTGTGTGTGTGTGTGTGTGTGTGTGAGAGAGTGGGTGTGTGTGTGTGTGAGAGAGTGGGTGTGTGCGAGGCTGATAGTACATGCTTAAAAACGTTTTCCCTTTAAATTTCACTCACTAAAATGTTTTGCAAATTATCATTTTGTTTTTCGTTATAAGTTACCTTTATACGACATAATATCACATGGAATGGTATTATAGATAAGCAACCACGTTTGTTTAATGAGCGTATGTATTGTCAATAGTAGCACTTTGTTTTTTTGCTGAAACTACAACGAGTCTTATCCAATGAACGTCGCCCGACTAAATACACTAGTACTACTGAGTGTGTGAAGTTAATGTAGCTTTTTAACCTCCTTAGTCTGCACAATGGGACCCTGTCCCAAGTGATTTACTGTTGTAGCGGCAGTCTCCTCTCTCTCGCTCTCCATCTTAAAGTTTCTATGTGTGGCAGAGCTGCGGACATACCATTGAGCCCTCACTGTGGCTCTCAACAATTTATTTTGGAATCACTTAATGACTTAGGGATCTTGGTGCATCCACATAGTTACAGCCCGTACGTCCATAGAGCCTTGAGCCATTTACTTGTAGAACAGCAATTCAGGATAGTGAGCTATGACTACCTCTCCTTGAACCCTCATTCAGGAAAACCCAACCACTTTAAATCCATGTTCACCTCTCTTCATTCCGTAGACAGTTAGGTGAGCGGTCCTGCTACAACGATCGCTTACCATGTTATCACTTTGTCCTTTCCTTAGTGCTACGGGATTCCATCTAGCTTTCATTAATATTCTTCTTACAAGGATGCGCCGATAAGTGTTTGTGGTACTATGAAGGATTAGGGTTATGTTAGGTACGAGGCACTTGAAGATGCTACATCCTCTACCTGAGGGGGTTTCTATGTATCTACCTTAGTGGATAGATAACTCTATCCATATCTTACCCGATCCTTCTTTTTCCTATCCAGTTTTATTCATACAGTTTTATTATTAATATACTGCCTATAGCGATATTATTATTATTATTATTATATCGCAATTATATTCTGGTTCTTATTATTAATCATATCTTCCACAATGATATTGTTGTTACAATTGTTATCATGTCGCTTACAACGATATCGTTGTAGGTGTTAATGTTATTTTTACTATCATGTCGCCTAGAAGATATTGTAATTATTATTGTTATTATATCGCCTACAACGATATTGTTGTTATGGTTATTATTATAATGCCGCCTACATGATATTGTGAATATTATATTTATTATATCGCCTATAATATTATTGTTGTTGTTGTTATCATTATTATAATGACACCTAAAACAATATTGTTAATATTATACCTTTTAAATCGATATTGTTGTTGTGGTTATTATTATCAAGTCGCCTACACGATATTGTGGTTATTATATTTAGTATATCGCCTACAACGATATTGTTGCTGTTGTTGTTATCCTTATTATGTCACCTAAAACAATAATGTTAATATTATACCTTTTATAACGATATTGTTGTTATAGTTATTATTATATTGTCGCCTACACGATATCGTGATTATTATATTTATTATAACACCTACAACGATATTGTTTTTGTTGTTGTTATCATTATTATAATATCACCTAAAACAATATTGTTAATATTATAGCTTTTATAACGATATTGTTGTTATGGTTATTATTATCATCACGCCTACACGATATTGTGATTATTATATTTAGTATATCGCCTACAACGATATTGTTGCTGCTGTTATCATTATTATAATGTCACCTAAAACAATATTGTTAATATTATACCTTTTATAACGATATTGTTGATATGGTTATTATTATCATGTCGCCTACAACGATATAATACAATATAAATATTACTATTGTATTACTTACAAGTTATAACTGCTTTGTTTATGCAATTCAGTAATTATTGAAATTATATAGGCCACATCTATGTATTTATAAAAGCATACGTTTTCTAATAATACATTTATTTATAAATGAGTGAATCTGTGAACAAACGTTTATCTCTTGTCAACACGATCTATCCAGATTCTATGACGCGCGAAGAGAGATTATGAAATTGTTATAAAATAATTTAACGATCATAAATAGTTCAATAGAAGATAACCCAGTATACAGTATGGACATCCGACTATAAACTGACACCAAACGTTCAAATGAAGTAATTGTTTAAGTGCGTGTAAAATGTAAGATTTTAGAATAATTCTGTACAGAAGTGTTGAGTAAACTAAAAGCGGATAACTATGATACTGTCTAAGGAATATGTATTGTTTTTTGTCTGCACTATGTCTCAAATTTTTAAAACGACCCCCAGTCAGACAGGTAAGAGGCACTCATTGATTTCTTTGATATTTTTTCTTGTGCTCACGTAGTGTGAATATTATCAATAATGACTCATTTTTATGCCATTGCATGGTCTAAGAGAGGCACGTATTCGGACCATAGTAAGAAAGTGTCATCGGCAGTACGCTTTGAGCGTCCATTTTTATACCAAGGTTGACCCTAGGTACTCATTTTCTCAGATTTAGTAGTCGACATTGGGGTTGAAAAAGCACTTAGTTCTACAATGCTATGGAAGATTCAACCAACATAACCTTAAATACAAACCAAGGATGCTGTGACGTCGAAGCTCGACGGGAAACCTGTGAAGCTTCAGCGCTGCAGTATTAGTGTGTGACAGTGATTTGTTCTAGTGTGTTGGATTTTGAGGTTGTATTATTGTTTCTGTTTGGTTTTTCTGTAAAAACTGTCGTTTTAATTGTTTTACAGAATTATTTGTTGTACTCGTGTTAAAAATAGTAGGTCACTCGTAAGCTGGCGCGTGACTTCGAAGGGGCGGAGGCAAGGGTGGAAGCAAAAGACCGTTCCACAGACATTCACGTCTAGACCCTGGGTCAGCTTTCTTTGTTTAACTTTGACATATTTTTAAATAGTTGAAAGACTGCATGGGTAAAGGTTGCCATTTCCTTATTGTAAAGTGCGTTAGTGTATAGGCATTGTTATTATAGTGTGTTCAGATTTCTATTTTTTTTCTCTGATAGTGTTTGTACCAGACAGCTAATTAATATTTTACGTATATGTTTTGATAAGTAAAGAATTGTAATGCTTCCAACAACACTACATTTAAAATATCTGATTTGGTATCGGTTTTCAATAACTTCCGAAAGGTGGAAAGAAAAATATAAGAACATTAGAAATACAGAAGATGAATTTATCGTAAAGAGCCAGCTGTTGATAACATCGCAGAGAGTCTTAACACACGTCTGAATGGCGACAGTGAAGGCGACGAAGAATCGAGCGAGGATTCAAACGACATATCTATGGTTGATGAATTATAAAATCAATTACAGCCCCAGTTATGCGATAAAGGGAAACACTGGTTTATTGCACTTTTGGGATCAAGTAGCAAAGTATAATTCAATGAATTAGCCTATAATGAGATTTAATATGAAACAATGAGTAATCTAATATAACTATAGTTTTTATACTACAATAATATATATTTGACAAAAGCGAAAGGCCGCTATAAATATTATTTTATTTTATTTGTCATATTAACCAGATCATTTACATTGAGGTGTGCAAATATATTCTTATAGTAGTTTTCTAAACGGCTGTAACGCCTGCAAATTCTTAGCGGTGGCCTTTGATGCAACACACACTACAAAAACCAATGTTTTTGAATAGGGCTAGTACATAATTTCTTTCTAACGATCGTGGGCCAGCTTACGAGTGACCAGCTATACTACAGTATGATAATCAAGTGTGATTGCTGTTTGCCAGGATGCAACGGAAATTATGATACCTATCCGGTAAAAAACAGAAATGGTTAACTGCCATACTCAGACCATTTCTATCCTACTATAAATACCTTATATTAGGAGACAATATATCATTATATACGGGTTAAATTGACAATGGAAGCCTTATTAGGCTTAAAAATTTTAAAAGCCTCATCTGTTGACATCAGATTAAAAAAATAATAATAAAAATAAAATACCTGTTGTTACATGCATGTTACCTGTAAGAACAAGTTACAATAGGTATGATTGATGCCGTTTATTTTGAAAAAATCTAGGTCAATCACGATTGGTTTAACTAGATTTTGTCTAAAGAAATCATTATTGACGACGCATGTTTAATTACACATTTAAGTTGTGGTCTATTTTTGTTCTTGCGTTCAAGTTGTACCATTTACTTATCAAAAAGTTATCTAATTATAATGGAAATTGGGTGTTCACCATAAGAAGATATTTATGACCCGCTTTGTTGAAAATATTTATAAGAATATGGTTACTAAAGTGTTTTAAAACTTATTAAGTTATTGCTTATAGTCAAATATAACAGAAAACTCCTACATCAGATAGGGTGCATCAAGATAGGGGCATGAGATACGCAAAGGCGTGCTTGGACTAACGTGGGATGTGGATAGTGGAAATATAACTCACGAGATATAGCCAGAGATGCGCAGGTGGGGAGTTTAGTGGAGGTTTAGGGCGAGGCAGATGTATGTATATCTTTCGCTTCTTTATACAGTGATGGCGGACCGGAACGTATAGCTGCAAGGAACCCTCGACAACTCTAAATGTAAAATAGGTAACTGTTCTAACCAAATCTCTTGCTATGGCTCTCAACATACAATCACATATACTCCCCGTCCCTCCTTTGTTGCTTACAGTCCTTCCATTTGACACACTAACTTTGCGTCTCGCGTCGTCAGAGTGCAGGCTTTATTTCCTCCCATCATAACCAACGCAATACATTACATAAAACTAGGTGTAGATTATAAAGGAGATGTTTAATCGAAAAATTAAGCTACTAAAATTTACAGGTGACGCTTCCGAGTTAAGCGATACTGACTTAAAATCAGTTTTATTCTGCAACCACGACGAGTTGATGAACTTCTATTTCAACCAAACTGTAAGTAAGCTTCTTTTACATATTTAGTTAAAACAAAAACTACAAATTATGTAGCATCACTGAAGATGATATATTATCATTGAAACGCGTATGATAATAAAGTTTTTATAATTGTGTGTCGTAGCTTATTTATTCTTTTGTTTACAAATTATGTGTCAACACTTTATGTTGTACTTGCCTACTAACGTAAAGATACCTCTCATTCAATCCTAGATAGAAGCGACGAAGTTTTAGCCGCAGCTCAGCCAGAAATCGCTTTCAAGGTTAGATATTTCGTGGGGCAAACATTCTAATTCATAGACGAATTAAAAATAAGTGCAACTCTACTCGGTTTTTTAATGCGTTAAAATTATACACAAGTGGAAGAAACAAATTATTTAAATATATTAAATAATTAATAGATTATTCAATAGATTAGAATTATTTAAATACTTAAATAGATTCCAAATTTAAAGAGTGCTCAGTGAATATTTAATTGAAATTTATATACAGGGTGGTATTAATATAAGAATAAAGGTTAGCAATAATAAAGTCTCAAAGCGAAACTTAAATTTGCGTTTTCTCAAAGTCAAATTACAAAGGAATATTGAGTCTATGAAACTTCTTTAGGGACTTTTTCATCTTTTGTTGGGGCGACTCTATCACGGATAAAAAAAAATTATATAGTCGGTTAACAGCTCTTCTGAATTTTATTTTTTCAAATATCTATCGCCAAAACATTCCAAGTACAATGAGTCTTTTACGGAATTACAACATGTGGTGTATTTATTAACAGCATTCAGTTTACTGTCTGGTAGTTTTTTTTGGGAAAACTGTTTTAAAATTACATTATACGAATTTTTTTTTAGAGTTTATGAGTTATATGAAATGTATTACAAAACTTGTTTTTTTTCAGGTGTAAAACTTCAAAAAGTAATTTTATAATCCTTCTGAAGCGATTAATTCTGTGCTCTCCTCCATTTACCCCTTCCTTTGCTTGTTTTTCTGATCTTAGATCCCTTCGCTCACTTTCCTGTTCTCCCTTTCCTGTGCTCATCTTCTTCCACTCCCTTTCTAGTGATATCCTCCTTTCCTACGTACATCCCTTCTCTTCCTTGCCTGTGTTCCTCTTCCCACAATTTCTTTCTTGTTCTTCCCTTCTTTCGTTCCTCTTCCACAGATTCGCTGCCAGAGACTAAAGCGTAATGCTGAGCTCCATATGGCTTTCCTTTCTTTGAACACCACATGGCTCAAGAAAGGCACCTTTCTAATATGCCCCTCCTAATCAATGTCTTGTACAAAACACAGTAACTGTGATTGATAAATATTAGTCGCAATCTACATAACAGCGGTAATCATAATTCTTCGCTTTGATGAAAATGCGTAGACTTCAGACAAAATGCCGACATACCGTTTCTAGATGCGTTTATAGAAGAAGATAGATCATTAAAAATGCAATATCCACCAATTACACGAATTTTTAACAAACCTATCACATAATAATACACCAGCCACCGGAATGCTTAGTTAAAAAGCTGTGAATAATAATGAACACTACGATCAACCATTCATTGTTAATCCAGGTTTGACCTATATTAGTTTCCACAAGTTGAATTGACATAGAGAATATTATTTAAAAACTTCAAATAAAAATTCTTTGTTCGTTGTTTTAAGAAAAAATACAAAATTAATTTATAACGATAAAACTGTAATGTATTGAACTTTAAAGAAAATATGTATATACATGAAGATATATATATATATATATATATATATATATATATATATATATATATATATATATATATATATATATATCGCAATATGTATTCTTGTGTATTAATAATATTACTATAATATTATTCTTGTGAATAATAATAATATTATTAATATGCATGAAAAAAGCGGTGTATATAAATTAGAATGTGATTATTGTAATAAAGTTTATATAGGACAAACTAAGAAAAAACTTAAAGATAGATATAAAGAGCATTTTAATGCATATAAAAAGCCAGAAATTTATAAATCAAATCTCGCTAGTCATTGTATTAATAATAATCACATATTTCCTAATATAGATAATATGATACTTGTAAAAGAAATTAACAAAGGCCTGAGAATGAATATTTATGAAGCTTTAGAAATACATAAATATAATAATAATAATGAGTTGATAAATGAACAAATACAAGTAAAATATAAATTTTATAATATATTCAGTGTTTGTAATGTTAGGGCAGCAAAATAAAATTTTTTTAACAACATTGTAATTGATTTGGCATAGCTATTTATTTGATCTAATTTGCACATATGTTAATTTTAATTGTTTAATATTCCTGATGATGTTGGTACTGTTAGCCAACGAAAAGCTTTGAATTGTAAATTTAATTATAATTCTTGTATTTGTATTTTAACTTATGTTCTTTATATATATGTGTGTGTGTGTGTGTGTGTGTGTGTGTGTGTGTGTGTGTGTGTGTGTGTGTGTGTGTGTGTGTGTGTGTGTGTGTGTGTATGAGTGTGTGACGAAAAGGGACAGGTATACATACATTACAGACCTTGACAGATATCACGGCGTGTTATAGGCAATTTAACGTCAGTGGTAACCGCGAAACGATGGAACCTATTACCCGGTAATAAAAGAATGCTAAAAAAATAATAATAATATAAAAATGTTGACACTAACCGAGATCGAACTTCGAATATTTATGAACAAAATGACACTCGCTTTGCCTAATAGATTACTCAGCTACCTCCAAACTGTTAAAACTAATTCACATTTAAACTTATTAAAATCAAGCTTTTTTCTGTTTGTCAGCACAGTGACCAAACGAGCATGCGGCAGCTTATGTACGCCTATAACCACGAGTGCCGCTACAACAGAAGACTTCCCACCCCTTTTCTTAACCGCAAGCCGTTCATCGTCTTCGAAGGAAACCATAGAACAAGTACGTACGAATAGCAAGTAATAACGTGATAGCAACGTAATCACTGATACGTTATGTACGTTACGGAGAGCCGTAACGTAACTGATACAATGTGTTACGAAATTAATATAAGTGTTAGGCTTACTATAAAAGCTCGTATATTGGAGATTTGGCAAATGTATGGATTTTATATATAAGAGATGATTTTTTGGTCTTTTTACCATTAAAGTTTTGTATATATTAGGTTTTACCAAAACGGTTGGTAGATGGTGTATAGGAACAACGCTATCAGTATTTATTTATAACTCTTTTATCAAACTACATATCAATCACAAAGTTACATTTCCTTCTAACTGACTGAATTTTAATATCTGGTATTTAATAATCAATGTTACGTTAAGTTAGGTTATGTGATATTTACTTTGTCTCTGAGGTAAACGTTAAATTTACCGGAAGTCAAATGGTAAAAGTTCGAATTGGACGATGATCACAGAAGAGTTGATAAATCGTAGGTTTTACTTGAAACAACCATTAGACAATTCAGGATTTACCAATATAGTTTTTACAAGTAAGAGATTCATTAAATAACTGTTACATAAACCTATTACTTTCAACTGATACTTTATTTATTTCTGGCTTCTGTTTCGCTAGTTTTGAAGTTGAAATAATAACCACAGTAATAAATTTATTATCATTACAATTCATTGCGACTAAAACACAATTTTAGATTTTTTCATTGACTGTAATCGATACTAAATCAGTTTAGTCTTCTAACTGTCTTTGTTCGACTTTTATAATCGACTGCTGTTATTTGACTTTTATTTGATATGTTTTTACATGGAAGTTGAAGTCACCTACGCAAGGAACCTTAACGATGAGATGATACGTAAACAGACAAAAACAAAAGCAGGTAACAGAAGTCATATGGAAAGAAACGTAAGTTTTGAAAGAAAAGTAATAAAATGTAACATGCGATAAGCCCAACTTTGAAAAAAGCAACATAAACACTGGAATAACTAAAGAAGTAAATAACACATAGGTAACAATGTTAAGGTCCTTTAAAGGGTCAACATTAAAAGAGACAGATACAAATTCACTTAATAAGAACAAAAAGTTAATAAATTAATTAGGAAGGTCGATAAAAATTGAACGAATACTTAAAATGGCGGAAGTCAGACTTGCGAATATTTTGCAATACCAATAAACGATACAGACCAACCAGTTGCAAATAAAGACATATATTATCAACAACTGAAAGCTATTAAAGGCAGACATACAGGAACAAAACTAGTCGTTTTAAAAATAAGAAGCAGGTAACAATTCAGTGCCAGAAGAGACAGTTTCCACATTTTCAATTGTTTGTCTGTGAATTACTTTTTCATTTACAATATTGTATAAATTCGTCAAAGAATTAGCGTCGTATTCACTGCGCTATTTACCCTGTCTCATAAGTTCTTCTGTCGGTAATAAACTGGGTTTTAGTTAATATACATTATAATACGTATCTGTGTGTTGCTATCTGTGATCTGTTTGTTTCAAATATTATTCAATTCCTTCAAATTCTCCTGAATCTTGTACAAATTTTCATTTGTTAGTAAAAATACGTTTTTATTCATCCAATCAAGTTCAAATACATTTTTTTTTAAACTATAGTGGATGAAAATTAATGTTAATACAGTTTTTTCAAATATTTATTCAATAATGAAATGATAAAAATTTGGGGGTCTAAGTCGGATTTGATCTGAGCCTTTTCATGTTTGAGATTTAGCGCTTTGGCACTTTCCCATAGCTGGAAAGGTATTTCCAACGATATATATGAATTTTTCTTTTGTCCCCATCTGGTTGTCGTCGAAACCTCTATTATACAACCTTTAATTATTGCCATGGTTACCACACAATATCATAAATAATGCTCTAGGATTAAAAATGAATGAAAAGAATAAAATGAACAGACAACCTGGATTAACGTTATCGAACCTTGCTTCACAAACGAACAATGCTAAAGGAAAACGGAAAGGAACAACACAACGCCAGCGACGAAAAAATCGAATAAGATAGTAACAAATAAAAATAATAGTTCAACACCAAACATAGAGAGGAAAATAGAAAATTGCAAGGATTTTTGCTTCTTATTTCGCCACTTAATATTGTTATTCTGACATCTGTATATACACGTTTAAATTAATTGTAATTATAAAATTTTAAAAAAACTTAAATAAAGTTTTTCTTTGTAGATTCAATTAGGAACTGACTTGAAAGACATTTTTATATTACTTGTTTTCCTTTCTATTTAGGAAGTAAAATTTACTCTTTAATTTAATTTGGAATTAAAGGGTACAAAATAACTTTAAAAGTAAAGTACACTAATTATTGTGATTAGAAGCATTTTCATTTAAATTATAAAGCACATGCATGTTACATTTCCACAGTGTGTATGCATTAATATTAGCTTGTAACTGAATTATAATCTGTTAAGAATATTTTTCAGTATTGTTGTTTTCATCAATGCACTGATTAAAGGTAGAAAGATAATCGCCAGAAGGTTTTCCAAGCTGTTTGGCGGGAGCTACCTAGAGAGTCCTCCTAGGTGCCTTCTTCCGCTTCGAGGGCTCTTCCCCGTCGGCTCTTTAGAGCGGAGGGCGTACTTCACATTGTCTACGTACGCAATGGCACTGTCGACAAAGAGAATTTGGAACCATTTTGCAGTGGTTACGAATGGGTAGGTATTATCTTTCTAAAGTATTTGTAGCATGACTCTTGTAGCCTTATGAACTGTTAACCAAATGTTCTTTTACCTGGTAATGCCAAACAATATGAACTGAATTTTACCGAAGCAGGCCAAAAGAATATTACAATTTTTGTCTGATAATTCGTCTTTAAAATAATTATATTCACATAATGTATATTATGACAAAGGTATGAGACAAACTGTACAACTAGTAATTAATGTTAGGAAATAATTATGATAGACATTTCAAGAAAAAAAGCCAACGAAGAGAGCATAACAACAATGATGTCAGCTTAGTGTTGGAAATCAGTCTTTGGTACGTGGTGGAAGAAAGTAAAAGAAATTATATTTATATTTTCTAAACCTAAACTAACTCTGTAAACAAGTGTAAAGAAAGGTTTGACATTTGGATGAGTCAAAGGACTCACTAAAGTAGGGGGTGACGGCTAAGTAACGAGAAGTTTAAAACCGTTACATTAGTTGGCCAAACGTTCACTCTTTCAAATATTTAATAAACTCTGATTGGTTGAAATATCACAAGGGGGGATTAAATTGGCTGTTATTCAATAGGAAAAACATCGAGAAAACAGAGACCAAGTTTTGAGCTTCAAGGACGTACAAACTTATTTGGGGGCTATTAGAAGATTTGAGTTGCAAGGGATTCCTTTTTTGGAGTTTTTTAATGTAAGAAGAAGGGAGTTATACAGAAATTTAAGAGTAGAGTTGTTTTTTTATAAATAATTAATAAAAAGGTACTATGAGTGATTAATTAAAAATATTTAAGAGAAATTGGAATATAAAATATTAAAAATATCATTGTGTGGAAGTGATGATAGTGCTTCCATAGCAACTCGTTCTAAAGCAACGAGCGGAATCCAAGGGGACTAGAAAAATAAATACAAACAATTTTAATTGATTATATTTTCAGTAAAAAAAAAGAATTAATAACAACTTAGTCAATTACTGATAAAATTAAATTCATTATTTTGATAAATGTTTATCAATTTTTATATATTACCCTGCTGTACACTATATAACTATCCCAAATAACGGCGAAATGTTAGATTTAAGAGTAAATCACATTGGATTTAATGAGTATTATTAAAAGAACAAAACGCCTCAAGAAACCACCTTTGTATTAGAATTTCGTATTAGTTATTAAATAAAAGGTGTCATTGAATTGTCATAAATGTATTTGAAAGCATAAGTTGTAACTGACGTCAGCTAGATTAAAAAGGGCGTAATTAAATTAATATGCTTGCTTTAATTATTTAGCGACCTAAAGGTGTGGCTGTAGGTGTTATAAGGTAATTAAAATTTTAAAAAATCCTTAAATATTTATGTGTATTTATTTGTAAATATTTCAAGAATGTATCCTAGTGTACAGTTTTCACAATTATTGTATACTTTTAACATGCATTAACGTTTTAAAATGAACTTTCTATACCACACTAATGCTTCAAAATAACTCACCTATTACATTGTTCAAGGTCACCTTATGACATTTAGGAGGGTACATCATGCATATATATATATATATATATATATATATAAAATATTTCACATCATAAATATATATTATATATGATGAATATCTCGTACTTCAACTGTTGTTGGTTTCACCTCGTCAACTCTAGATGAGATTTTGGCGAAACGTCGGAACTGCCATTTTATCCACTTACAAAATGAACAGATGTTTTCCGGATACTAACTATTCATCAAATGTTTTGATCCATGAAGGAATACGTTAACTTCGTTGTCTAAATATGTCTGTCTTGGCATTGAGGACTTGGAAATGTAGTGAAAATATGCTCATAATACTAAATATGGATCAAGTATAAATTACAGTAACATGAAACGGAATTGTGTTTTATGATGTGATAAATAAATTTTAAAAATTATATTTTTACTTTTGGGAATACCTTACTTTTCCTAAATAGTAACAACGGTCCTTAAGCTATAACAATCCAAACGCTCGTAATATCCAAATACTTTTCATATTAAAATTTATTTAAGTAAATAAAATCGCTCACAACTTGAGGATTTGTGGTTGTTACAAAAACGTGTCCCTTACAGAGTGAAAGTGACTGGAAATAATGTGTGTAAAACTCGTTTCTGAGGAAATAAGATACCCAAAGTCATTGTATTATAATTAATTACACTAACGACGTTTTCTTAGCTATCTGATGATGATGTGATTTCGCCATTGAAACGCGTTCAAGTAATACATTATTGATTGCGCTACATTGTTGATTATGTTGATGTTAGCTACTATTCAATTAATATGTATAAATCTGTTCGCATCGATAAATCTCTAACACAACTTCCCAATGCATGGCAATAACTTAGTGCAAGTGTGGTGTAATTATTAATTATAAATAGGCCTAAATAAAACCTCTAAGGCCACAGAATTCTTAATTTACGTCCTGATGTAAATTTATATTGCAAAGCAATCATCTTCAGAGGAAATGACTCCAAGACTAACCCTTGCTTTGTAGTTTAAGAGGTTATAATCGCAATGGACGATACGTGATTCACTTCTGTCGCTTTTCTCTCGCAGGTACTGGTTCGAGCACCACTCGTACGCCCTCTTCAACGTATTTAACTTACGACGTTTTCTTAGCTGTCTGATGATGGTGTGATTTCGCCATTGAAACGCGTTCAAGTAATACATTATTGATTGCGCTACCTTGTTGATTATGTTGATGTTAGCTACTATTCAATTAATATGTATAAATCTGTTCGCATCGATAAATCTCTAACACAACTTCCCAATGCATGGCAATAACTTAGAGCAACTGTGGTACAATTTATAATTATAAATAGGCCTAAATAAAACCTCTTAAGCCACAGGTCCTGGTGTACGTTTATATTGCAAAGCAATCATCTT
>JBAIZL010000001.1:224613007-224633007 GCA_036971475.1 Prosapia bicincta | reverse complement strand
AGTAAAAAATCATGAAAGTTGTAAAAAGGAATTTTCATGCTTCTGTCACAGATCGAAAATGATTGTAAATTATAATATTAACAAAACAACGAATTCTCTGTGTTTATTTCACAGTTATTGACAAAATGTATTTATTACTCAGTCAGTAAATTACCTTTGAAGAGACAGGGTAGAGTTCCCCCTTTTGGGCCATACAGTACTCAAAGAAGGTAATGATAGCAGTACTAAGCTTCAACTGCCCATAACTACCCTAGGTTTGTCAATGCTCTACTCACAAGAGTACTCAGCTTCCAACAAATAAAAGAGTAAAACGCTTCAAGTTCTTGGAGAAATAAGAACAAAAAACAATGAAAAAAAACTTTAGAATGAACAGTCAACATGGTGAATCAGCTTGGGATGGAACTGAGAACGTTAGAAGTCATGTCATGTACCCTTTAGGCCACTTAGACGTCAACAAATGAAATCGTAAGGAGCCTCAAGCACTTTGGAGAAATAAGAACAAAAAACAATAAAAAAAACTCTAGAATGAACGGTCAACAAGGTGAATCAGCTTGGGATAGAACTGAGAACGTTAGAAGTCATGTCATGTACCCTTTAGGCCACTTAGACGTCAACAAATGAAATCGTAAGGAGCCTCAAGCACTTTGAAGAAATAAGAACAAAAAACAATAAAAAAAACTCTAGAATGAACGGTCAACAAGGTGAATCAGCTTGGGATAGAACTGAGGACGTTAGAAGTCATGTCATGTACCCTTTAGGCCACTTAGACGTCAAGAAATGAAATCGTAAGGAGCCTCAAGCACTTTGGAGAAATAAGAACAAAAAACAATAAAAAAAACTCTAGAATGAACGGTCAACAAGGTGAATCAGCTTGGGATGGAACTGAGAACGTTAGAAGTCATGTCATGTACCCTTTAGGCCACTTAGACGTCAACAAATGAAATCGTAAGGAGCCTCAAGCACTTTGGAGAAATAAGAACAAAAAACAATAAAAAAAACTCTAGAATGAACGGTCAACAAGGTGAATCAGCTTGGGATAGAACTGAGGACGTTAGAAGTCATGTCATGTACCCTTTAGGCCACTTAGACGTCAACAAATGAAATCGTAAGGAGCCTCAAGCACTTTGAAGAAATAAGAACAAAAAACAATAAAAAAAACTCTAGAATGAACGGTCAACAAGGTGAATCAGCTTGGGATGGAACTGAGAACGTTAGAAGTCATGTCATGTACCCTTTAGGCCACTTAGACGTCAACAAATGAAATCGTAAGGAGCCTCAAGCACTTTGGAGAAATAAGAACAAAAAACAATAAAAAAAACTCTAGAATGAACGGTCAACAAGGTGAATCAGCTTGGGATGGAACTGAGAACGTTAGAAGTCATGTCATGTACCCTTTAGGCCACTTAGACGTCAACAAATGAAATCGTAAGGAGCCTCAAGCACTTTGGAGAAATAAGAACAAAAAACAATAAAAAAAACTCTAGAATGAACGGTCAACAAGGTGAATCAGCTTGGGATAGAACTGAGGACGTTAGAAGTCATGTCATGTACCCTTTAGGCCACTTAGACGTCAACAAATGAAATCGTAAGGGGCCTCAAGCTCTTTGGAGAAATAAGAACAAAAAACAATAAAAAAAACTCTAGAATGAACGGTCAACAAGGTGAATCAGCTTGGGATAGAACTGAGGACGTTAGAAGTCATGTCATGTACCCTTTAGGCCACTTAGACGTCAACAAATGAAATCGTAAGGGGCCTCAAGCTCTTTGGAGAAATAAGAACAAAAAACAATAAAAAAAAACTCTAGAATGAAGAGTCAACAAGGTGAACCAGCTTTTGATAGAACTGAGGACGTTAGAAGTCATGTCATGTACCCTTTAGGCCACTTAGACGTCAACAAATGAAATCGTAAGGAGCCTCAAGCACTTTGGAGAAATAAGAACAAAAAACAATAAAAAAAAACTCTAGAATGAACAGTCAACAAGGTGAATCAGCTTGGGATAGAACTGAGGACGTTAGAAGTCATGTCATGTACCCGTTAGGCCGCTCAGACGTCAACAAATGAAATCGTAAGGAGCCTCAAGCACTTTGGAGAAATAAGAACAAAAAACAATACAGAAGAAAAACTCTAGAATAAAGAGTCAACAAGGTGAATCAGCTTGGGATAGAACTGAGGACGTTAGAAGTCATGTCATGTACCCGTTAGGCCGCTCAGACGTCAACAAATGAAATCGTAAGGAGCCTCAAGCACTTTGGAGAAATAAGAACAAAAAACAATACAGAAGAAAAACTCTAGAATAAAGAGTCAACAAGGTGAATCAGCTTGGGATAGAACTGAGGACGTTAGAAGTCATGTCATGTACCCGTTAGGCCGCTCAGACGTCAACAAATGAAATCGTAAGGAGCCTCAAGCACTTTGGAGAAATAAGAACAAAAAACAATACAGAAGAAAAACTCTAGAATAAAGAGTCAACAAGGTGAATCAGCTTGGGATAGAACTGAGGACGTTAGAAGTCATGTCATGTACCCGTTAGGCCGCTCAGACGTCAACAAATGAAATCGTAAGGAGCCTCAAGCACTTTGGAGAAATAAGAACAAAAAACAATAAAGAAGAATAACTCTAGAATAAAGAGTCAACATGGTGAATCAGCTTGGGATAGAACTGAGGACGTTAGAAGTCATGTCATGTACCCGTTAGGCCGCTCAGACGTCAACAAATGAAATCGTAAGGAGCCTCAAGCACTTTGGAGAAATAAGAACAAAAAACAATA
This sequence comes from Prosapia bicincta, assembly GCA_036971475.1. Lineage (NCBI taxonomy): Eukaryota > Metazoa > Arthropoda > Insecta > Hemiptera > Cercopidae > Prosapia > Prosapia bicincta. Next base: position 224,630,238 of record JBAIZL010000001.1, on the reverse strand, counting down.
AAGAAGAAAAACTCTAGAATGAACAGTCAACAAGGTGAATCAGCTTGGGATAGAACTGAGGACGTTAGAAGTCATGTCATGTACCCGTTAGGCCGCTCAGACGTCAACAAATGAAATCGTAAGGAGCCTCAAGCACTTTGGAGAAATAAGAACAAAAAACAATACAGAAGAAAAACTCTAGAATGAACAGTCAACAAGGTGAATCAGCTTGGGATAGAACTGAGGACGTTAGAAGTCATGTCATGTACCCGTTAGGCCGCTCAGACGTCAACAAATGAAATCGTAAGGAGCCTCAAGCACTTTGGAGAAATAAGAACAAAAAACAATACAGAAGAAAAACTCTAGAATGAACAGTCAACAAGGTGAATCAGCTTGGGATAGAACTGAGGACGTTAGAAGTCATGTCATGTACCCGTTAGGCCGCTCAGACGTCAACAAATGAAATCGTAAGGAGCCTCAAGCACTTTGGAGAAATAAGAACAAAAAACAATACAGAAGAAAAACTCTAGAATAAAGAGTCAACAAGGTGAATCAGCTTGGGATAGAACTGAGGACGTTAGAAGTCATGTCATGTACCCGTTAGGCCGCTCAGACGTCAACAAATGAAATCGTAAGGAGCCTCAAGCACTTTGGAGAAATAAGAACAAAAAACAATACAGAAGAAAAACTCTAGAATAAAGAGTCAACAAGGTGAATCAGCTTGGGATAGAACTGAGGACGTTAGAAGTCATGTCATGTACCCGTTAGGCCGCTCAGACGTCAACAAATGAAATCGTAAGGAGCCTCAAGCACTTTGGAGAAATAAGAACAAAAAACAATAAAGAAGAATAACTCTAGAATAAAGAGTCAACATGGTGAATCAGCTTGGGATAGAACTTAGGACGTTAGAAGTCATGTCATGTACCCGTTAGGCCGCTCAGACGTCAACAAATGAAATCGTAAGGAGCCTCAAGCACTTTGGAGAAATTAGAACAAAAAACAATACAGAAGAAAAACTCTAGAATAAAGAGTCAACAAGGTGAATCAGCTTGGGATAGAACTGAGGACGTTAGAAGTCATGTCATGTACCCGTTAGGCCGCTCAGACGTCAACAAATGAAATCGTAAGGAGCCTCAAGCACTTTGGAGAAATAAGAACAAAAAACAATACAGAAGAAAAACTCTAGAATAAAGAGTCAACAAGGTGAATCAGCTTGGGATAGAACTGAGGACGTTAGAAGTCATGCCATGTACCCTTTAGGCCACTAAGACGTCAACAAATGAAATCGTAAGGGGCCTCAAGCTCTTTGGAGAAATAGGAACAAACAACAATACAAAAAACTCTAGAATAAAGAGTCAACAAGGTGAATCAGCTTGGGATGGAACTGAGGACGTTAGAAGTCATGCCATGTACCCTTTAGGCCACTAAGACGTCAACAAATGAAATCGCAAGGGGCCTCAAGCACTTTGGAGAAATAAGAACAAGAAACAATAAAGAAGAAAAACTCTAGAATAAAGAGTCAACAAGGTGAATCAGCTTGAGATAGAACTGAGGACGTTAGAAGTCATGTCATGTACCCGTTAGGCCACTAAGACGTCAACAAATGAAATCGTAAGGGGCCTCAAGCACTTTGGAGAAATAAGAACAGAAACAATAAAAAAAATCTAGAATGAAGAGTCAACAAGGTGAACCAGCTTTTGATAGAACTGAGGACGTTAGAAGTCATGTCATGTACCCTTTAGGCCACTCAGACGTCAACAAATGAAATCGTAAGGGGCCTCAAGCACTTTGGAGAAATAGGAATAAACAACAATAAAAAAAACTCTAGAATAAAGAGTCAACTAGGTGAACCAGCTTGGGATGGAACTGAGAACGTTAGAAGTCGTGTGATGTACTCATTTGCCCACTCAGACGTAACCAATGGAAATATAAAAAGAGTAAAAACCTTTAAAGACCTTGAAGAGATAATCAACAAGAAGGAATAAAGAAGAAAAAGTATAATAATATTTCCAGAACGAGTCCTGGAAAGTTACGTCAATGCTCTATCCCTTAGGACATTCTGATATAAAGTCCTTCTGATACAACATTGAAGTGTAAACGTTGAGCTGTGTATTCTGAAATGGGAGTGACGTACGTCTGAGTTATTGATTCATAAGTTCTCATTCAAGTGTGTTTGATTTAACTATAAGACGCAATAGATTCAAATAATCCGAACATTTCTAACCGCACCTAATGATGCGACGAGCTTGTACGACCTAAAGTAGGCCAATGACCTTACAAGCGACTTGAACATGTACAAGTAAGAAGGGTGCGCATTGCTCGTAGATTACATACGGGCTATTATTAGATATTAATTCAAATATTCTGCGTGCACTACATGTTAAAGCGATCTGAAATACTGTAATCTACCCCCGTTTAAAATGATCAAATGCAATTTATAAAGCTATTATTGCTCTGTGTAATAAGAAGAACATAATTACAAAGCAGATTGCAAAGAAACAAGTATTGCAACGCCTGGTGCTGTGTAAGGAATGGAAACATAGATGCGATGTTCACCTTGCAAAAGATTCACTGCGTCTTGCAAAGCTCCGCGGTCTCTCAATAAAGGAAACTGTTTATAAAATTGTGCCTTCGTGATAAATAATGAGAACAATTTAAAGAAGTAGTTTTTAAATTTGCCATCAGCATGAAAATCGCAAAGGTCATAAGAAGAAGCATTTGCTATATTAAATTTGAAAATTGTTTTCATAAAACGGAGGCGATTTTATGTAATGAGAAAACCATTTTTTTCTAAAACGTCAGTGAAATTTCACTTTTAAAAAAATAATACAAAGATTAAAAAAAAAACTTAGGCAGAAAACCACTTCGATGAATGGATAATTTTTAAAAGAACATTTAGAACAGTTCTAAAACAACTGATCGGTTTTATTAAGAACGGAAACAGTTAAAGTTAAATATACTCGTCGGAAATGGATATCCTTTATAGCCACAGAGCACACATAAGCAATAAAACTCTTGCCAAACGAGTGTGCATCTATTTCTTGAACAAAATTCGTAATATCCTTTATATTGTCAGTTGATCTGGGGATTTAATGTAGAGACATCTTTTGTCGCTTCCGAAAAGAGTTAAGAATGAGCCATCTGTCGTGAAAATACGTGAGACGAGAACAGATACATAGATAGCCAAAGGTAAATACTAAAAGAGTGTACTAAAAATCTTACTTGACACTATTTTCTTAATACAGGCCAGTTTCAGTAACGATGCCGATTTATAAAATATAAATAAAGACTTATATAAATCAACTTTAAGATCTTTAATTTTCGATATTCTCTATTCCTACAGAAATATGTTCTGATACTTGATGTACGTTTGTTCGTTTTGCCTTTCATATTTATTTATACTAATTCGAAGGTTCGGTTGAGCTAATTTATTTACTTACAGTACTTTTCATAACGTATAGTCTAACGTAAATATGTGTTAATAATCAATGTCATGAAAATCCGGGTATAAGAGTCTGGTTGCTGAGGCTCACAGAGGATAGACGTACGAGAACTGAGTATTCGAGGACTCAACGCATAAAAATAATAAATGAATTATATATATATATATGTATATATATATATATATATATATATATATATATATATATATATATATATATATATATATATAAAGAACAAAAGTCTAAATACAAATACAAGAATTATAATTGAATTTACAATTCAAAGCTTTTCGTTGGCTAACAGTACCAACATCATCAAGAATATTAAACAATTAATTTTTTAAACAGAATTGTTTAATATTCCTGATGATGTTGGTACTGTTAGCCAACGAAAAGCTTTGAATTGTAAATTCAATTATAATTCTTGTATTTGTATTTAGACTTTTGTTCTTTATTAATACACAAGAAAACATACTGCGATATATATATATATATATATATATATATATATATATATATATATATAGTTATACTGTTTATTAGGAATATACTGTGGTTAAATTTAATAATAAATACACAAAAACCTCTTAACCACAAACTTTCTTTTATTTTACCCCAAATGTACATTTCATTTACAAAGTAACCATCCTCAGAAGGATAACATACAAAGACTCAAGTCTTTGTATGTTATCCCTCTGAGGATGGTTACTTTGTAACTGAAATGTACATTAGGGTAAAATAAAAGAAAGTTTGTGGTTAAGAGGTTTTTGTGTATTTATTATTATATATATATATATATATATATATATATATATATATATATATATATACTGTCTGTTCAGAATGTGTTTGCAGCAGGGAGTAGAGAACTGTTCACGTGAACATAACGATTTCGGCAACCCTATTCGCTGTGACCTCGTGACAAAACCGAAATATCCTGCCGCCCGCTTAACAGTTAGTCTGGAAACGTCCAGGGTTACATTTGGTCGTCTGTTTATTGTGCCTAACATTTTTTAATTGTGAGTGACAGCGGAATAATTTAAGATCGTTGTTTGTTATATTTGTGTTTGTGAGTTTGTGGTGTTGTTAAGTTTTTAAGGATTAATTTTTAAGCAATGTCATAACCCGTAAAAAAAAATAAACAAGGACAAGTAATACACTCCGGGCAAAGACAAGTTATTTTACGCCTTATAAAAATTTAAAGGATGAAAATCCAGAATGCCGTATCAAAGACATCGTGCAGAAAGTAGCGATATCTGCAGGAATTTCTGCTCGAAGTGTTTTTTTCAGTCGTTAAAGAAAAAAAAAACGGGTACGCTCAAGTCTCCTGCCAAAAGGAAACCAAAAACCAAAACTATTTTTAATAATATGGATGACTTTTTAAAAACTGCTATAAGGAAGAAAGTACATGAGTTATTTTTTAAAAACGAACTTCCGACTTTAAATAAAGTACTACACTTAGTTAATACCGACAAACAGTTAGGCTTACCTAACCTAAGACGAACCACTTTGTTTCACATATTAAAAAAGCTTAACTGCAGGTATGAGAAACGTAACCGTAAAGGTCCAACAGTAGTTGGACAAAGAAGATATTATTCTATGGAGAAGAGTTTACTTAAGAAAAATAAAAGCCTATCACGAGGAAGGTCGTACGATTTATTATTTGGACGAAACGTGGGTCAATGCAGGCCATACGAAATCAAAGGTTTGAACAGATAAGTCAGTCTGTTCCAGTAAAGATGCTTTTCTTAGGGGCCTGTTTAAAATGTCCAACTGGAAAGGGTAAAAGACTTACTTATTGTCACTCATATTGGGTCACTAAAAGGTTTTGTAGAAGATGGACTTTTGATTTTCGAATCAAAATCAGATACTGACTACCATTCAGAAATGAATGGTGAAAATTTTAAATAATGGTTTTCCGCGATAATACGGAAATTGGACAACAACTGCGTTATCGTAATGGACAACGCTCCGTATCATTCTGTACAAGTAGAACGCTTACCTACGACCCGTTGGAATAAGCAACATTTTCGAAAGTGGTTGACTGACAAAGGGATTTTTCAGATGAATCCTTCAGGTCGAATTACTAAAACTCGTTTCCTATCATAGGACAAATTACAAAAAATACGTCATCGATGAAATTGCTAAAGAAACAAATAGAATAGTTTTGAGAACCCCTCCTTATCACTGAGAATTAAACCCAATAGAAATGGTATGGTAGAAATGGCGTCTAAAAATTATTATTTTTTTAAAATTTTTTTTTAAACTTGGGAGCGGGTTTAAACTGCCCGAAGCACTGCTACCTTAAGGTATATTGTACTTACCTCCCTGATCTAGTCAAATAGCCCCTTCCCTCTTACCAGGTTTAGGAGTTTCCTGGCTAGTGTTTTACCGTCAGCATCTATCAGAGCTGTACTATCACCAAAAAGGTTGAAGCGCCTCTCGGCAAGTGCTTCGCATCTATAAATGATGTGTGTGGCAGTCTCCAGTTCTTGACCGCATAATCTGCACACTGGTTCATCTTTGTAGATACCCATTTTATGTAAATGTTTCCTTAGTCCACAGTGTCCCGTGAGTAGACCTGTGGCTATCCTCAATTCCTGCCTAGACAGATAGATGAGACTCTTCTGCAGCCCCAAGGAAGGTTTCCTAAGGGTTAGCTTAATGTGTCTCATCCCTTCAGCCCTGATCCAGTGCTCACAGTGTCTTTCAGCCATCCACCTTCGCACTGCAATCTTGACCATGGATTTGGAAATACCTACCGCTGGCTTCGGTGCAATCAGGGGAGTCGAAGACCCCTCTCTGACCAGCGCATCTGCGGCTTCATTTCCAAATATTTCCCTATGCCCTGTCACCCAACCTATCTTGATTTGATTGTACCTTGCCAGGGCTTCTAGGTTATTTAGGCACTCCCTGACTATGGCCGAGGTGACCACATGTCCGTTTAGTGCCTTAATTGCTGCCTGACTGTCGGAGAAAATAGCAATCCGGGTCCCGTGTGTTCCTCTTCTCGCTATCTCTTCCAGACAGGCATTTATAGCATATATTTCGGTCTGAAAGACAGAGGTATGCATCCCCAAGGAAAAAACTAGTTTTACCCTTGGTTTTTTACAATACACCCCCGCTCCAGTGCCGAAGTCCATCTTGGAGCCATCTGTGTACCAGATCTGAGCTCCCGATGTTACTGACCCTGACCATTCCATCATAGTTTGGTGGGCCTGGTCAGGTGCAAACGTTCGAGTAATGTGGTCGCTGCCCATTTCCAAGACGGGTTCTTTGACCACGCACTCGATACTCATATGTCCCGAAACATCTGGAAAATTAGCCCAGTTGTTCGAGTTACGCAACCTCCATGCCGCCAGCCTCGCCTCTCCACTAAGGACAAACTCAAGGAGGGGAGGGGAGGTTAAGCATTACTTCCATTGCTGCACCGGGTGTAGTTGACATCGCTCCCAGTGTGCACAGACAAGCCAATCTCTGGATAGAGCTCAGTTGAGCTCTCGTCTGTGACTGGTTGGCCTTTGTCCACCACACAAGAGCTCCATATGTAATCATAGGTCTTATCACCCTCAGATACATCCAGTGCATCATTGATGGCTTCAGTCCCCATTTCTTACCCACCATTCTTCTCACTGTCATCAGTGCCCTTTTGGCCCTGTTAACTGTCCTCTCAAGATGTGGGTTCCTGGTGATTTTTCTGTCCAGAGTAACTCCCAGGTACTTCACCTCCCCCACAAACTCAAGGTATTCACCAAACAAGCGAGGCATCCTGGTCGTCAGATCTTTTCGCTGTCTGGTGAAGTTAATAAGAGCAGTCTTTTTCGGATTTACCCTAAGGTTCTCCTTATTACACCACTCTTCAATCAGTCGTAGAGGATTTCTGATTACCTCAAGGACTGTATCAGGGAATCTACCCAGGATCAGAACAACTATGTCGTCCGCATATCCCAGACAGAAGTACCCCTGTTCATTCAGGAGTTCATTAAGGTTGTCACCACTAGGCACCACAACAGAGGAGAGAGAACCCCCCCCCCCCCCGTGCACAGCCCAGACTTGTCTCCGCTTTTCTGACCTCCCCTGCCACCTCTACCGAAATGCTTCTGTTTGTTAACATGGAACTTATCCAGCCACAAGTGGTCGCATCCACTCCATGACGTCTTGCACCATTTACCATCGTCTCCACTGAGGGGTTATTGAAAGCCCCTTCAATGTCGAGGAAGGCAAGAATGGCACAACCTTTCTTAGCGATCATTTGCTCTATCCTACCAACCACTTGATGGAGAGCTCCCTCGCAGGATTTCCCCGGTTGATAAGCATACTGGTTCCAATGCAGTGGTTTTATGGCCAAAGCACCCCCCCCCCAATATGCCTATCAATCAGTTTTTCAAGTCCCTTAAGAACAAAGGACATGAGTGTAATAGGTCTGTATCCTTTCCCTTCCCATTGGTTACCGGTGGGCTTAGGTATAAAGACCACCTTACTAGATTTCCAAGCTACCGGCACATGCCCTAGAGCAAGGCTTAGCCTGTATAATTTAGTAAGTACCAGCACCAGCATATCCATTCCCTGCTGCAGCAGCACAGGATAGATCCCATCTGGACCTGGAGATTTGTAGGGTTTAAATGTGCCTATAGCCCATCTTACCCTTTGTGGAGTTACTATCCTCCTTGCCACTTCCCAGTCCTCCCTCTTATCACGTCTTGTGGAGGGTTTGGCAACTGGTTCAGTGTTTGCTCTCCCAAGTTTCCTCAGAGTACTGCAAGGGAATGTGTTCTGATTAATTCCTCCACAGTTTCCCCTGCAGTTTTTGTTATATTTCCCAGTGGGGTTCTTACCATCCCCACCGGGTTAACTGGGTCCTTAGAGAGCACGTTATGCAGTCGTGCCCCTTCCCGAGTCTTGTCAATCTCTTGACAAAATTAATTCCAGCACTTCCAGCGTGCTTCTCTAACTGCCCTGTTGTATTCAGTTAGTGTTTTCCTATACTGGTCCCACTCCCCGTTCTTTTTTGCTCTATTAAAGAGTCTCCTGGTGGTCTTCCGAAGTTTGGCTAGCTTCTTATTCCACCATGACAGATCCCCTACTTTTCTCCCCTCATTGAGAGGGCAGTTATCAGTAAACGATTCTACTATAGCCTCGCCAACCATTATGGCAGAGTCTTCTAGCTCTCTCCTCCCACCATACTCCAATCCAGCCTCCTCAATCCGAACATCCAGGTCCCTCCTGTAGGAGTCCCAGCCTGTCCTTCTTGGATCCCTGGTTGGCCGAAGCATGGCTAGATTGAGGGAGATATCATACCTAATATATCTGTGGTCAGAAGAAGATGGTTCATCCAACACATGCCAATTTAGTACATACCTAGCCATCTGGTTCGATGCCACCGTAATGTCCAGGACCTCCCGTCTGGCCCTAGTGACAAACGTCGGCTCTCCCCCCTGATTTAAGACTAGTAAATTCTTAGAGCTAAGATAAGCTAAAAGTTCCTCACCTCTAGTGTTGGTACCTGTACTTCCCCACGAAGTGTGATGAGAGTTAGCATCCATCCCCACCAGCAGCTCCTCATCCACAGCCCCGCAGTGCTCAACCAACCTCCTCAGCTATTGTGTTGGTAGAGCCCCCGCGTAGTCAAAGGTAACATATGCCGTGGCCAGGTTCAGCCTCTTCATCCTCCCCTCCGCCCGCAGCTTTACCATCACTGCTATCAAGTCCCTGCAGTCCTGCTGTGCTGTAGGTTCACTTGGAGGAACTTGATCATCGTTCTGCTTACTTAGCAGTTGCCTGGGTCTGCAAAGCAGCCCCAGGACTAGAGATCACCTTGAACGTGGCCGGTCTCAGCCCCACATTCACCCTCAGGTTATTGTTCCGCAGTGCCCTGAGGGAGCCCTCTCCTATATACAGGATAAGGGTAAGACCTGCATCCTCCCTTTTCCTAAAAATCACCTTCCAAGTATCCTGAACTATCCCAGGGTTCTGGGTTTTGACCACCTTCAGGATCTCTTCCGGCTCCTTGTCATTGTAGGGTTTGGGCACCCACATTGAAACTTTTGCAATGCAAAAGATTTCCTTAGGTAGCCCTGATCTCAACTTTACCCCCTCACTCAGGGTGAAGTTTGGCAGGACCCGAAGGACCCACTCCAGGCTCTCCCGTGAGGAGCATACAACATTTAGAGCCCCTCTCTCTAAGTATGCTGTCCTGAACCCTCTATCCCCACTCTCCGTTTCAGCGGACAGCAGTTCTGAGAAGAACAGCTCCTCCAGCTCCAACGCCATCTCTTCCGAGAGTTGTCTCTCTGGGTAACTGACTGGGACAATGGCTAGCTTTTGCCGAAGGGTATCGCCGTATGTGCCCGATGACACTGCAGCATCCCCCCTTGTCCCAACTTCACTTTCTTCTTTCCTCCCTCCTTTGGAGAGGGATTGGACGTCGAACTCCTAGGCCTTTTGGACGTGTTGGGGTTTGGTGCTCTTGGTTGATTGCTTCCCTGTTGCACCTCCCTCCTCACAACATCCAAGCCCTGGACTTTGACAAGCTCGGCTCGGTTTTGGCCTCCCCTTCGTTTTGTCAGGATTATTGGCCCTCCCGCTGCTCTCGCCTGTTCTCTTCGGAGCCGCCTTTTGGCCGCTCCACTCATACGCTTTCTCCGTAAAGAAAGCGTGCTCAACTCTACAGCCATTTCACTGGTTTCTGCAGTCGGCAGCTTGATAGCACCCAGTGGTGGTTGCCGTTGACACATCTGCTACAGACTCACGGTTTGCCGTCTCATTGGCTCCCGCTGTGTGTGCAGTCTCAAAATCAATTTTTTTACTAGTTTGGTCCATTAACTTCCCACGAGTGTGGGGGAAATAACGGTCGACCAGAGCAGAGCCCCCACTGCCCTGGCAAGACAACATACAATGAGGTTTTGTCCGGTTCCTCAAGGGGATCGTGTGCGACTGCGTTTTATACCCTGCAGCCATTCATCCATCGGCACGATACCTTCCACCTTGGATTGGGTATTCAGTCACTGACCTTGAAGCCTACCCCAAGTTCAGGACATTATTAACTGTTGCTCTTAGAGCGAACAGCCTGCTTTACTCTCTTTTGTTACAGTTGTGTCGTTAGGGTAGTTTCCCGCCCATACTTCACAGCCGCATTGACCTTGGTTCACCTGGAAGGTGAGAGTAGCATTGTGAGGACTTAATTCCGAACTACCCCAGTCCCCAGTCAGAGCAGTTATTTCTACCACACCCAACGAATCCTTATTCACAAGTAACCTACATATCTGTAGGCCGTTCCACTATCCGCCACCTGTGGACCCGCCCGGTTGCTCAGGCCAGCTATCCAGGCTAACAATGTTACTTTTAACATTAAAGAGGTGCACATGCTGTTAACCGAAGGCGTCGCGCGTGTTACATCTGATAAGTGGGAAAAATATGTGAAACATTGGTGGACGTTGAAGAGCCAAATATGTGGAAATTAGACAATATAATTGAAGACATCGAGCCATTCGTCATAGCTGTTGACGACAGTTCCTCGTCGTCATCGGAATCGGATTTTGCAAACCCCTTGGACGTGGAATAATAACATGGTAAGTTAAAAACTTGTAACATAAATTATTGAATAGTCTTATTATTTTCATTAGTCTACAATTCTCTTTTTCGAATGATTAAGTGTACCAGTGTCAGACGTAGCCCTAATTGCCGATGCATGGTTGTTAACCGGACTCATATCTTACCGTCCCTTGCACGTGTTCGCCTCGTGATAGTGTTTACATATGGTGCAAACACATTCTGAACCGACTGTATATATATATATATATATATATATATATATATATATATATATATATATATATATATATTGTCGGTTTTACAGCGTTTGCCGTCACTGTTCGATTTCTAAACTTCCATGCTTTCCTATTGTAGCACAAGATCAATTCACTTATGGATTATTGATGGTTACTCCTCGTGTTAGTCTGGGTCTTCCCTTTCTTCTTCTCTCTGGTGGCGTCCATTTTAAAGCACCTCTCGGTAATCTTCCCTTTGACTTCCTCTTCACGTGTCTCCTTCTTCTTTTCTCATGTCTCTAATGCTTTCTGCTTTCATTTCAACGCAAAAATAAAAGATCCCATCTCACGTACCCCTCTACCGAGTTATGAACGCTGCTTCACTTGTTAAATATACCCCCCCCCCCACGCTACTGTATCTAACTATTGTTAAAAGCCTTAGCGGTGACGTATTAGTATATCAACGATTTATACTCGTATGTAGTTTACTACCTGATGATGTCTTTAAGCGATGCGAAATAGGCAAGTTCTTAATAAAAAAATTTTAATTCGGCCGTATTAATATTACAGCTTTAATATTATAACAAGAAATATAAAAAATAAAAATAAAAGCATAGCTTTCACGTAGCATATTCAGTTTTATATGTTTACAGTTTAGAGTCTCTAATGAGTCGTTTGAATTCAACTCGTCTGTTTTGCTAATCTCGTTACAAGCATTGGCCGTCAACGTAAGTACTGACAGGTTTAACTGGCTGATTCTTATCGCCGTAATCAATGGAACCGGCGAGATTTGTCCCAGACTGTACTTTGAGCGCCTCCAGGACGGTAATTAAATAAAATATAGTCGTGTCAAAACTTCATTGAACATTTCAGCTTAACTTTATGACTTGTTACCGGCATATTAATGAAGTTTAACTGTGACCTTGTAGAATTCTAGATTTGAAAATGTAGATTTAAAGTTTGCTATTAAAGACGTTGTTATTTATTGTCAGCATTTTACCTGGTTTTATAAATAGCTTGTAAACACCTTATAGGCCTACATGTGGGAAATAAAATCTAATTTTCATTGAATAGTGTTTTAATTTGAAGTGCATTTAAAAAACTTTAATTATACTTTTTATTATACTAATTAACGAATTGCTGAACTTCAGAAAATTTATGAAAAACGTACATTGAAAAAACACTTGTGATACTAATTAGACTCTTACGAAGATCACCTATTACCATTCAAAATATTTTGTTTTAGTACGGTTTCATAAATTTTTTTATGTTTATAAGTTCAGGACAACTAGTTTAATAAAAACTTTAAAGTCTCTCCGAACGTCGTGAGAAATAAAATCTACAAGAACAAACTTAATTCACTTATTTTGTCTAGTTTATAATTTCAAGCTTTAAAATGGCTTAAAATGTCAATTTAATTTACAAACTTTTGCCTTGGTTGTATAGGGTTGGGCACATAAAAGTAGTCCCGTAAAAAAATGAAACACAACTAAAATTAAATCTGTTTATTTACGACATATCTTGGATTATTGTAACAATTTACAAATACAATAAAGAACTCTGACAAGATCTGCGTCACACACCAACTTGCTGTGATGAATGCCGAGTCGACTTACCGACTTTGTTCTATACGAGCCGCGATGTTAGCAACAACTACAGAAGTCCAACTAAATTAGGCTTATTTCTCGATGTATTTACAATTGTGCTCGTATTACGGCATTTTCGTAACACCTGAACCATCCTCTTGTCAGGAATACTACTATCTGTGTATTTCTCACGAAACTATTCAGGCGTTTGATTAATGGAACCGCTTAGGACATAGCACTCTAATATAAAAACTCTCTGTTCCACTGAATACGACGGCATTTTGCCAAGTAAACAGTCAACATCCGCGGTGTTTGCTACGCTATTATGAACCATCGTGCAGGTTGTACACGATAAGGGGAAAATAGGGGAAATTTCCCTTGATCCGGCATAACCATTATACAATCTCGGCTAAGTTACGGGGCTACTTTTATATGCGCCACTTTGTATAAATTAGTTACTAGTCGCCCGGGATGTCAAAACTCACCAGAAAGTGCTGGCTGTATCACTTGTTTCACGTAACCCAAATTCATTTTGTAAAAATCCCTGATGAAACATATCAGTGGATTTTACTACAGATTTACAAAAGTCGGTTTATATAAATAACTGTTTTGAACCGCTTTGGTTTCCTGTTTCGAGACATGGACAACAACAATATATAAAAAGCTTCAAATAAATCCTTTTAAATAAAAACATTGAAAACAATATAAGGCTCAATTACTGAAAATAACCAAATGGCATATTTGCCAACAGCTTTGAGTAAGTTAAATGTGGGTTATTAAGCTTATGGAAGTACCAGAAGCAATAAAGATAATATAAGGCTGGTCTTATATCAAGATAGACCAGGACTAAGATAGAATTAGACGGTCAGGCCTTGTTGGTTTGTGTCTTTACGTACACAAGGTGCGTCCATCGGTTTCGAAATATTTTCTTGACTCAAGTGACCTAGCCCTCTTGACGTCCTGAAAATAATAAATCTTCTTCGCCTCTGATTCATTCATCCTTAGAAATATTCTATGTTTTGTTATTATCTTCACAATATTACATGTTTTCCTTTAAGTCTGCTTTCTTGTCGTTTTTTCCTTTATATCGTTCTTTATTCGTTCTTTTAGAATTTTTAGAAGATGATTAGAGTTCTTTACTCTTTTTATGTTTCAATATGTTGCGACTTTGTGATAAAATGAGCAGAGCGTTTCATTACAAACCACAAATTTTCGGTAGCGCCAAAGAATTTCTTAGTGCGTTTTTCAACGCTGAGTTAGTTCGTGCAAATGAGTATTTAGGGGTAAACTTAGAGTAACATGGGTAGTTAAAGCGTAGTGCTGTGGTCACATTACCTTCCATGAGTACAGAATGACCCAAGATAGGCAGCTCCAACCTGTGCTTCTTTAATGGTGTATAAAAGGCATTATATTATGTTATCTCCATTACTTGATTCAATGTTTTGCATATACATTCATGCATCTTTGTTATATAATGCAGCCTAATCTCTTCTTCGAAGCTACTGTCACATACTGTGTGGAAGTCTTTAGAAATAGAGGAGATTTTAAAGGTTATGTGCTATTAATGCATTGCGGTATTGATTTCCTACAATTTAAGTGATATTAAAAACTGAGCAATATAGATGAATTTTATTATTTTTAAACCTTTAGAATAGCAAAATGTAGCTGATCCAAGAGAGTAGAACGTGGAGTATTTACAAGTCATTTATTGTAAGAATTAATAACATGAATAGTCACAGATGGAAGTAGAACCTTAAGATGGATAAGGTATAGGACACCAGAGACTTAAACTGGATCCAACTGGCACAGGATACATTGAAAACTTTTGCGAATCTTCAGAAATGATTCTAAAGTAGAATTAAAATTAGAAAGGTATTTTTAGTTTTAGAGTATAAAAGGACGGTTGAGTGCGGCATTGCCCCTTGATCATTACAACCCTCTCTCACACGAATGAAGAGCGAGGCGAGCAACAAATACACACAGCAGCCATAACGCTCCGTAAAACTATTTTATCTTGGTTGGCAATATCCCTTTCTAACTTTAGTTCTACTCTAGTTGTACACTGCGTTTCTGTACAAACGCTGAAGTGTTGTGGTCGTATTTCTTGACTCGGGAAATTTAGGAAATTTGATCAGAAAATTTATAAGAAAAAAGTTGAAGAAAGAAAAGAAAATTATTGGTAAAAAAACTTGTTTCGTTCATACAACATCAAAATAAAACATTTAACAGTTCATTTAACTATACAAAGACTAATAATTTTATAATGTTTTAATGATTTTTAAAATAATTATAGATGTATGACTGCCTGATACGCGATGACAGTTTTACAACTAAAACTGTATTTCCCACGAGTCACATCTTGTAACAACAAAGAAGGTTACTGTACTGATTTGTATTTAAAATGTGTCGGTTAATAGAACGTTCCGGATGATAGAATGCCGTATAAAAGAGCTTTTAGTGTACTATCCTGTTACTGTACCTCTTTGAAATAAAGAAGTATTATTGGTACCATTTTTTTTTTTATCATAGTATTAACAATATTGGGCGAAAAATAAATTATTATTTCTTTTTTATGGGGAGATTCAGCAGAGATTACTTGGAGGGAGGGGGTAATTATGTGACCCGGTGCCCGGACTGAAGGGCCGAGGCAACATGTAGAGTCCATACAGTAACTACCGCAGTCACAGCATCACGGGCATAATACATCGCAATATGATCCTAAATGTAGTGAATTATATTATCTATTTATTATATAACATAAATTGTATGAATAATAATAATAATATTAGGAAGAAGAAGAATAAATAATAACATAATATATATTATATAAATAATATACTATGATTTAATACAACTATTCATATATATCATTTTATAATAAATATTATTTATTCTAATATTTCAAAGTTACCACAAAAGTCGTTCGAATAGAGTTCTCTTTCAATAAAATCACTTTAATTGATTGATGTGTTGCAGTTGCAAATGTGGCGTCATTGAATATAATTCGATTGAAAGAAAACTTATATGAACAACTAGTTTTGTAATTAAAATAAATAAAACCTCATAACATCAAATAGAACTTTTTATTTAAATGCTTAAGTGCATTTAAGTAGCAAAGCGATCATCTTCAGAGGAAACTGTTACAAAAATAAGTACATTTGATCTAAGTTGCATTTGGTATATACGAGTACATCGTTAGTTCCCTCACCACGCCTCCTACACTATCCGACCAATCACTAGTTTCTCCCGACCTTGTAATAATGTTTATTTAAATGAAAAAGCTTTAAAAATAAAATGTTACACATCTTTACAGATACGACGTATTATTCAACATGCTTTTAAATGTTTGTAAAGGTTAGCCGTAACACATTGAATGGCCGTCAATGTAATCATATACCGCACATTATGCACTGTACACTTGGCTCTTGCGTTCTCGAGTTAGAGTTTACTATGAATTATTAATGCCGTATTATCATGTAATACACCCGACAGTAATTGCAACCTCACCCACCAGCGCCGGAGGGCCGCGGGCACATTTACGCTGTCTTTAGACCTAACGGATCTCCCCGGAGTGGTTAACATTTCCGCTTTTTATAAACGCATATTTTTAAATTATGTTTAAGAATAAACGTATTTTAAAACGAGGTAAAACTTGAATGAAAAAAATATTTTTGTGAATTTTAGGAGAAAGGCGCTATATAGTCTATTTGAGAAGGGGGAGGGGTAGTTGGTAATTAAGAGGGCTCAAGGAGTACCGCGACCCTGACAGAAGAAGGAAGGATGCTGCCCTTATTGACAGACTAACTTCACTCCTAACATTGTAAATACTTTTATTAACTTGCATCACAGTTCTGTTTCAGGTGACGCGGGGACACACCCAGAAGGTTGCAGCAGCCCCAGAAAGCACTAAGTTTTGTTTTGCATAAAATTTCTAGTTTAGAGTAGCCAAGCTGAAGAAGAAATAATGACATATTACTTCCCCTAACAACGTAGGGCCTATATATACTTATAATAACGTATTATATACGAATAAATAGCTAATATATACTTATAACATAAAGATATCCTAGCCCCTACGGCTCCTGCATGAGCTATCTAGTAGTTTTTTCTGGCAAAGTTTCTTTCTTGTCAGGTTTTTCACTTGCTCTTAGCGCGACACTTACCGTACCATTTCACTATTCCCTGATTTTCCATGGCAAGAACTTGTTAGCTTGGCCCATGGGCACCGCTCCCTATTCCTTCCTTCACCTTAGGGCTACTGAGCCATGGATGGTTCTCGCGGGGCCCGAAAGAGCGCCTGAGCAACCACAGCCCACATTACCAAGATAGATTTCCCGCACAGAACTGCGTTCTACTGTTTAGAGACGTGTTCGCCAAAATATATGGAGAGTAGCCTATTTACTTTCTGGTGTGTAATTTTTATTTTTAGATGGCCCATGTTTGGAGGTAAACGAACC
>JBAIZL010000001.1:224550507-224608007 GCA_036971475.1 Prosapia bicincta | reverse complement strand
GATTCTTGAGGGTTATGTAGTAAAAAACTGTATGTGAGTTATAATGTAATTGGATGTTGAGCTTAGCTAGCAATGTTTCTATATTTCATACTGTTTGGTTTTATGGCGTTGGTTACCTCTCCCTCACCCTAACCTAAAAGAACCAAGAGGTCAGTTATAGTCTGAGTTGGAAATGGGATAGGCCTACATCTCCTGAAACGGCTGTCCTCAGAAATCAAAAAAGTAAGTGCTACTATTATCAATATATGTTAAAATATTTTATTGTAAAACTAGTAGCTCAAGTTGAAGAAGGAATCAAGTAATAATAAAATTTATTACAATACATGAGTTTTCTTTATTTCCTTTTAAACATGAAAACTTTCAAACGACTGATATTCATTACAATTTATTATTTTCTCTTTAAAAATATAGTTGTAAAATTTCAAGAAATGGCAAAAACAATTTTGTTAATTTTGAGATAAGATAAATGGTATTAAGTTAATTAGAGCCTATCTAGTGGGAACAATTCACAACGTTAAAAATTAAAACACTTTACTCTAAATCTCACTTTACATTAGTTTACTAAAACAAACAGACTAGTTTCGGATATCACCTTCATCAGTGCTTAGCTACTACACATTTATCTTATATTATTTATAAGATAAATAATATAAATATAAAAGAAAAAGTTAGGAAAAAATGTAGGACAATTTAAATCCAATAGTTTAATGAAATAGTTTATACAGACATAAATCTACAATTTGAAGAAGTAGCTGTATGAACAAATCTCTACTAAAAACAATATTTGACTTCTCCTACTGTCATGGCCTGTGCTATGACCTTATAAATAATTTTACATTTACAATATAACATGGAACGTGTAATGTACAACAATAAAACATAATGAACGTTGCGATAACTCTGATCCTTGAATACAGAGCATGTCATGCCAACAAAAGTTGTCTTGCATCAGTGTCTGGATTAGCTTTTAATTTATTTATTCTGCACAGGATAACATTCCATGGACTTCGATGGTAATGTTAATATGGATATATTATTCAGAATAGCAATCCAATGTAAATTCTCAGATCTTTACTTTATTTTACTCTAAAGTTATACTTTTTATGGCACACATGTGCATATAAATTAACCCGCTTCAAGTCCTAATAAACATTCATTGTTCCTTGAAGGACTTGTATTTCACAACTCTAAGCTCAACTGTGAAATAACAGGTTAAAAATACTGTCAAATAAAACAAAGAAACTGCACTCTGATGGTGTGTAATTATAATCTTACTTGAAAATTGGGAAAACTTTAAAAATACCTATACTTGACAAATTTACATAATAAACAAATTACCTAACATGTATTTTGTTTATTGTCGTTCATAATAATGATTTAACTGTTTTAAATTATTTAATAAAAATACATATTTATTAAATAATTTGATGAATAAAATAACAAGTAAAATACCTATGTTACTTGATTCCCTCTTTAACTTAAGCAACTAGTTTACATTTATACATTTTATGGGTGTTAATATGTAAACACTTGCATATAGTAGCACTTAGTTTTTGTTTAAATGCTAACAATTTTGGTAGGAGTGTCACTTAATAAGTCCAATAGCAATTGAAATTAAAATCTGAGTTAATGATGGAACACATCTCCTAAAATGGTTGTCCTCATTTAAACAAAATTAAAGTGCTCATATGAGCAAGAATTAAATTTAAATATACGTTAAAGTGTGAAGTAAAATTTCAAGCTATATATTTTTCTTATATTCATATTTTATACTTTGTATTTAAAAAGAGTAATTGTTCAGAATTTAATAAAATGTATGAAGATGTTTTCCACTTATGCTGTAATTCATTTTTTGTTTATTTTAAATTCCACACTAACAGATTTCAAATTTGCAAACTATGAAATTCAATAGGTGCGTTGAAGATAAAACAAATAAACATGTTATTAAATTCATTTTGCCAAAATTATGCCCGGAACTATGCAAAATATTACGGAGGCATGAGGCTGAAGAAGTCGTAATACCAAAACGTTTTCTCCAAGTGTAAGTTAACAATTTTTAGTTAACAAAAAGTCTGGTCGCAAGTAATAGCAAAAGTGTAATAAGTAATTAACAATCAGCTCGTTATGAACAGCAACAAGATTTCGATATTTATGCATTCCATTCAACTATAAACATATTCCCTACAGATGTTAAACAGTTTAAAAAATATCGTTTATTTATGACACTATTGTTTTTACTAATTATAATAACTTTAAAAAATTGTTACAGAGACAATATTATTTTGTCTACTAAAATATTTACGTACATTAGGCTCACATTTCAATATTAACAAAATTTGAAACTGAGATAAATATGTTGAACTGAGGTAAAGTGAAATGAAATTATTCCAATCTTCTGCTTAATAAAAAGCTGTTGTCCATGATGTTCAGTTAAACTTGTGTGTATAAACTTAGGAATATTACGAGTTGTGCACTTACAATCAAAGTAAATGTACAAAAACATTGAAACAAACGTAGACGAACCTAAGAAGATGGCCTAATGTGCATAAAAACCTTGTCTCAGTAACATTTTATATATTTAGTTTAGCTCTTGAATTTTGTAGTCCATTACATTCGGTGAAACGTAATTAATCACTTTATATTAGTTTATGACTATCCGAACTTTAATTTTGTAAAAAGTCGAGTAAATACCACATGGTATTTAGTTTAATTTTAAAATGAGTAAGGAATGTTACTTTAACAAAAAAGAAATATTTTAAATGTATATATTTTCACAAAAATTCATTCACATTCTGGTACTTAATCCAAATTACTACTGCACCCACTTCATAATATGGGTTCTAATTTTTATGGTACTATTGCCAAAATAATTTCATCAACAATTTCTATTATAAAATTATCAAAGGTAAATTGTAAAAACTATTCAAAACAGCAAGCTTGGTAGAATTAAATTGTAAATGAATTATTTTCCTTTCCTTAAAAGTCATTTTTTAATTGTTACACAGCTTATCCTGGGTCCACATTAAATATACGGTACTTATAAAGTTACATATTTGTTATGATAATACAGCAGGGACAATTGACCTTCATATAACAAATGGTGCTGTCGCAATATTATTTATAAACCTCTTAAATAACCTTTAAAATATTTAATATGACATAATTTATTAAATCTTATAAAATGTTTTGTAATATTATTGAATGTTTCCTGAATCTACAGTATGCATTGTAAACTGTGGAACCCACTGAACATGTAAAGAGATTTTCTGGGAAAGTTGCATTTCCACCTACATAACCTTCTCTCGATATTTATGGTAATCTAGGACAATCTTTAATAAACATCAACCGTCCATTGTTGAAGTATAATAACAGATAATGTTAGAATAGAAAAAATTAATAATTACCTACATAAATAATTCTTGGAATATGGCTCTTAAACTATATGGTTTAGAATGATAGGGTAGGCCTTGTCAGTGGTATGTTATTATTGACAATTGATTATAATTAATGATTTTATTGTTTAACATTAGGCTTTAGCAAGTTAGTTACTCTACCATACATTGTTACCTGAGGCTATAATAGCATGTAAGTCAGCTCTAATTACATACCATTTACCCCTAAAAAATTGTTAATACGGAAATTGTCTAAGGTGAAAATTTAATTGCGGCAAATTATATCAACTAAAACATGCAACGTTTATCAAGTTAATAATGTAAGAATTAAGCAAGTTTTTCTACTTGAGCAATATTAATGGAGGCAAACACATTAATGGTAAATATGTTATTATGTAATTATATAGATAATTAACATGATTAAAAGGATAAACATAATATTTTTAATAAATTTCAAGCCTACTTATATATTATTTAAATCAGTATCAAAGGGTTTCAGTTGTTATTATCTGCAATATCTTTTAATTTACAGGTAAAAATTATTGCGTTCTAAAAAAACAAAAATATACATATAGCCTACTGTATTCTTATACAATATACTCTCATTATAAAAATAATTTGTCTGCCTTTTAAATAAAAATGTCAAGAAATTTATTAAAAAAAACTATTTCCTTAAAGTGGGATAAACGGGCTGTCCAAACAACTGAATTAATGTTAATAACTTTACATTATTTTACAACTTTAATTTTGTGTAAATTTGTAAAAACTTACTGAGATAGAACGTTTTCAATGGCTCTGTGACGATCTTCACCAGTATCCCATTAAATTTCACCGAACGTAATGGACTACAAAATCCGAGTGAATGAATGTATTTAGGTAGCCAGTAAAAAGCCTATCCATGCTATTGAAGAGTTTTTAATTTGTCTGCTTCTACCCTAATCTATCTCTGTTTTGCGGATGACAATATCTACACCATAAATCCTCATGTAAAACCCCAAATCCAGAGTGGTGGTCTGGATGGGTATTTACACGCCCAATCTGAAGGTGTTATGTGATCAGTGCTGATGTAATTTTGTAGCCCTCAGCGTTAGTAGGTTATTTACTAGAGTTTCAGGTATGAGGAACCACTCGTGAGTACTTTAGTCGGCTTACCATCATATGTGGCTCTTTGGTGGTAAAATTTACTTCCCAAGCTGTCCATGTTAACAAAATGGGAGATGCCACAACCTGTTAAACGCTCAGTACCTATGAGCTGACACCACTTTCAGGGGCATTGCTTTGGATCCCATGAACATGAATTGAATGTGAGAAGGGCCTTTGATAAGGTACTTGGGAAGAATTACTCAAGGTTGTGCAAGCATGTGGTTCAAGGAGAAGTTATTAAGCATCTACTAATATACGAGTAAATATGTAGCTCTCATCTTTATTAGGCGATATAACACTAAGTTGCTCGAGACAATGATTTGGTAACACAACTCAGAGACAATCTATGTAAAGCGTACTTAATTTCTGGTAGTTTTTTTGGATAGGAGGTTGCTTTGGTGGTGACCAACTTGAAGAGAATATGCAGTGTAGAGGAGCAATGGTCATGAGGAGAGGACAGTGCTTCTGTCAGATAAGGAGAATCTATTCTGCTATTTTGCTTTGTTTAATCTTTGTCTCGATCAAAGTCAATGATAATGGCCAACTGCATGATTTTCCCCAGGTACTAAAAGACTTGTACCAGCAGAGATGAACTGATATTTGGATATTCACTGAAGGGGCTCTGGAGAGAATGTCAGGGTAAAATACTGCCTATGCAGTAGGACATAGTAGAAAAGCAAGAGAGGAATTAGATCCAAACATAGTGATTTTGGTTTACTGATAAGTCTAAAATAGAATGTGTCCTTGGACTGTATTATAATGATAGGGCAAGGCAAAGAAAGAACTTACTCTTTTCAAGTGGGTTGAAACTCAGGCCTACTTAGCATGATCGAGTTGATGCCAGACCAGCCAGGAAAACTGAGTTGATTAAACAGTATACGTTTTCAGCTAGCGGGTACCTGGTTACTGTAAAGAAGTAAGTGAATCTCAGTAAAGATGGTAAAAAAACACAAAGGCTACAGCCGAGTACTCTACACCTATAAGGTTCCTATAAAGCCTTTAAAAACAATAATGATAATATTTTGACAAACTAATCCTACAGTATTGCTTTTGAGGTTTTAGAATTGAATGATTTCAAATTTTATTGTTTAATTGTTTGAAATTATTACCTAAAACTTTCAACTGTTGGGCTATACACATTGATGTTTTTGGAAAACACACAATATTGTACTGTCCATAAGTTGTAGCTTTGAACAATGTCTCTGACAGAGTTCAAAACCCATCTGCTGATAAATGTCAGCCAATAGTGTTTTTTGCCAAGTTAAATCGAACTTTAAATTTTGTTAATTTGTGAAAACTTACTGAGACAGAATGTTTTTGATCTCTATGTGGCGATCTTCATCAGTGTCTTCTCCTTGAAGATATTGGGTCAAGCAATGACAGTTTTAAAGGCAGACTTTCGTTTGTATAAAGGAGTAAGTGTGATATGTTTTGTGTTTGTTCGTTTAATATGTTTGTACTTTGTGTGTATGTAAATTTCATATTGTTCTAGTGTGTTGAGATGTGGTCCTTTTTTGATGTGTAGGGTTTCTAGGTTATGGTAAATGTCCGTGTATTTGTGTCCTGTTTTTTTTATGTGATTGTAAAATGCTGAGTTGGTGTTCTGTTTGTGTTCCTTGACTCTTTGTTTAAAGCTGCGACCTGTTTGTCCAAAATAGAATTTGTTGCATTTGTTACGGTTTAATATGTATATGCCTGGTGCTTGTAGTTTATCTTTGTTGTTGGTGTTGTGTTGTATTTTGTATTGTAACTTGTTATTTTTATTTGTTGTTTTGTTTCTGTATGGTAATGTGATGTATTTTTTTCCTGTCTGTAGTGTTAATTTTAGTGTTTATTTGTATATTGTGCCATAGTTTATCTTGTTGTCTGTTACTGTGGTGTTGTATCCATTTGTGTATGCTAAATATTTAATGGTGTCTAGTTCTTTGTTTATGTTTTTCTGTGGTCATTGGAACTTCTTTAGGTATATGGAGCATGGATCTGAAGGCTGCGCGTTTTTGTTGGTTAGGGTGGTTTGAGGTGTTGTGGATAAGTGAGTCTTTTGTTGCGGGTTTTCTGTAAATGTTGAAGCTGTGTTTTTGCGTGTGGCTTTTTGTTATGGTTAGGTAGGAAGTTTCGGGATGGTTGGTTTCAATATCTGAGGTGAAGTGGAGTTTTGGGTGTATTTTATTAGTGCAGGAGAAGAGTTTTTCACATTGTCGGGAGTTGCCTCTGTATAGTGTTATGATATCATTGACGTATCTGTGCCAGTAAATGATTTTGTAAGCCTGTGTATTATTTGTGAGTATCTTGGTGTTTTCTATGTGTTGTAGGAAAATTTTGCCTAGGTCGCTACTGATAGGACTTCCCATGGGTAGGCCATCTGGTTGTGAATGGAAGTTTGAGTTGTGGGTGAAAGTGATTGTTAAAGTGATAAATACTTTTAAACAATAATATGTAACGCTAAATTTAGTTTTCTTCCTACTTTCCTACTACAGTCTATTATATTAAAATTAATCTTGTGTTTCACCTTAGTAATAGTTAATTTACTTCACTATGTTCTTACAAGTTGTGCTGAAATTGTTCTAAATTCTTACTTTTCCTATTTTAAGATGATTAAGTTTAATGAATAAAAGGAGTTTTATAACCATCTGCTTTTAACTGTGTTAATAAGTCTGGTGGAGGATAAAGTATATAATAACTGACAAGTTCAGCAATAAAAAGCAATGTTGATAAAATCAATCCCGAAATGAGAAGTGTAAAAGCACCTTTCATTTGTTCCAAGTACAGTTTAGCTGTGTTCCGTGAAGAATCCCTTCTGTCCTCTGGTTTTGATATTCTTTCCCATCTAATTAGCATCCCTGCTTCAAATAGTCTTCCAGTTATCAAAGAAAGAGGTTCAAGTAGAGGTGAAACTCTACGAACAATCAAAGCTGAAGATGGTGATTTTATAACACATTCTGGTTGTAAGTAACTGACTGTCAGGTTATTACTTTTTAATTTATGGTTGAAATAAGACAAAAGTCCTTTTCCATCAAACAAAGCTATATCTCGTTGAGTTACTATTCGTTCAACAGTTGGGTATAAGTTACCAGGTGGCAAAACATCGAATCGTTTCAGCAAAGTTTTTATGGCATCACTGGAATCAGTTGATGCATTTAAAATATAAAACATTTGTGGACCACCTCTAATACTAAATTTTGTTTTCAATAGTTGAACTGTGTTCTCAATGTTCGCCACTCCAGCAGGAACTGTTGCGAAACTGCCCAAAGACGCTTGGTAAGCCGCACTAAGAACTAAACTATAGTATAGCCACGGCGCAACAAAAGATCTCAGAATTGTTGTCTTTGGTTTTTCTTCAACAGGTGCACCGACAAAACTGTTGCAGACCCAGAATCCCAAAATTATCTTGTTTTTGAATCTTTTATCTTCGTTCCTAGCACATTTGGTTATGAAATGTAGAACAAAATATGCAATTATGATATATACACCAATAAGCAACCATGTCACACCGGAAAATTCACCAATATAAGTTGTCCACATTGAAGGACCTGCAGCAGCACCCAAAGGCACTGCCCAAGTGAAACAGTCCATACCCGTTTCTTTCACAAATGAGACTTTTGAATGTAAGTCTAATAATCTAGAGAACATTCCAAAGCCAATATCAACTCTTTTAAAAGCAACATCTCTTGCAACAATAGACGAATCATTCGAGTTTCCGACTTCGTAATTTAATGTGGCATCACTTATTCTGGTTATGACTGGTGTGAAGTTCATATGATGAGAAATAAATTTAAACAAGAGACCACTACCACCACTGAAGTTATGAGTGGTATTAGATATTTGTTCAATAATAGAATCAGGTGGTCGATGTAAGCCAGAACATTGAATCGGACATCCATGAAGATTGTAAACCTTCTCAAAACGATCAAAAAGGTTTTTATTCCTTGTGAAAACTCTGTTCCTGTGACTCCATGTATCTATTAACACTGGTGGACCAGAATCACTGCAACGAGTATTTGTAAATGGAAAATATGTATAAATACTTAAACCTCCATATTTCATTTCAACTAACGCTATTACATCTAAAAATTCAAACTTCCAAAATTCTTCAAACACAGACCGCACTTGTAATAAGTTACTTTCCGGCTGAAGCCAAATCAAAAGAAATCTAGAATTGTCAACAGACGTAACACTTTCCAATATCTTTGAGTAATACCTATTTCTGTGAACAATGAATATAAAAAATCCTTCTTGATGAGTTAAATTTTGTCTGCTTATTATTTCTCTAAGTCCATCCAAATGTTGTAACAAAGTCTCTGCAAACGGTGAATTTTCAACTTCATCGGAGAGAAAAATAAACGGGCGTCTTCCAGCATACTTGTTTGTCAGATGTAAAATGCATTCGTATATTGAGATATTTTGTTGTTGATCTTGTAGAACAATAGCACAAAAATTTAAATCTGTGAATATTAAAAGCACTAACAAAACTTTCAAACCGAACCTCGTGCTTGACTCCATGATTTGTTTTCAACTGGTCTGAGTAAGTTTTAGCATTAACATCAATTTAAACAAATTTTGTTTGTTTATTCGTGATTCAAATTGAGTTCTACCAATACAAAGCACACAATTATTAGGACTTGTCCCATTAGGTTTAGCAAACCTGAGCAAACACGTCTTGATTAGAGTGAATATAGACATTCTTATAATGGGACAGACCTTTTAGTGAAATTAATCGTTACTAGCAACGAGAATTTGGTATAGGTAATTGGTTTAATTCAGGCCATTTGGATTGCATTTGTACAAATCACTAACAACAATGTATACTATGAAATATAATGTTAAATTTTATAACTCAATCAAAAAGTTTAATAATCATCATCTGTTAAATGTTATTCCTTAGGAGTGAATCACACATATATTTATTTACATCATAATTTATGAAAGTTCCTAAGCTTGGATTTGTACGACAGAGATCATTAGATTATGTACAGATGAAATGGGATCTTTAAAAGGGCCAGAGAATAATATCATTGGTAACGTTCTATTTATTATTATTTTTTGCAACAAAATTAAATCTTTTAACAATACAATAAATTTATACCATGTTGAATAGAATATTTTTTAGTTGATCTGCTAGTCTTCGTATGAATCTTCAAAGTTGAAGTTTTACCTTCTTACTCAACTTTGGTTGGACACAGAAATAAAGTTTCAAACAAGAAATATTTGACTAAAATAAACAATTGATATGGTTAAAGAAGACACAGAACATTTATTAGCAAAGATAAATTTTGAATTTTGACATTGTTTTGAAGAAGATAAAATATAGCTAGAAAACTAATAATAATCAAAAAAATTACCTTTTTAACAGGGGTGTAACCAGGAATTTTTAAATAGGTTAGACAAGGTTGTAGTTAGCATTTAGGGGAGGAGATTGGCAATTTGTGAATTCAAGATATAACCCGCCCGTTCATGTTTTGTTTTAAAACAACAAAAAACAGAATTTAAAATTTTTTGCTCTCAAGAAAACTCAGTCTAAATGTGATCCATACTTTTTTATCTGTACATGAAAATAATTAAAATCTTTAGATTTTTTGCCCTGAAAAGATTTCAGGTTCTCAAATCTGTGGCCTGTTTACCCAATGTAGACTTTATTAGATGCTGTATAGTTTAAATATTATATTCTGCGTAATTGATTTAATTGTATAATATAATTAATACATTTTACTTGTAAACTTACTATTATACAAAATATGTACCAACCCATACCACCTCATGGGCAATCACATATCTGGACTGACTCCCTTTCCAAAATACTGGCTGTATTGCTGCTGTAACTATTTCTGTGCTTTAGGTATTTAATAATGTTTGTTTGTTGGTAAGTTCAATGGAAATCTGTGTGTTTTTTCTAAGATCTACAGGTACCATATTTATGTAGAAGTGGGTAGTTGAAATGTTGGTAATGGTGCCTGCCATCTTGGTTTTCTATAGATGCTGAAGGTGTCTTTTATTAAAATTAAAAACCTTATGTTTTCATCCTATTGCATGTAGAAAATAATAATAATTTACGTATATTTTAAATTTGTAGCTGCTCACTTAAGGCTATTTTTAATAACTTCATTTTAGTGAAAAAGATTAATATCGTCACTACAAATAAAAAAATATTTGCAGTTTTTGTGTTGTACATCTTGAGGTTTATGTACAAATTACACTTTTTTATTAACTTGGCAAAAAACCACTACTTACTGATTTATTCATCAACACCAACACAACAAACCTGAATAACTGTCTTGTCAGTGATTGTGAACACCAAAACAACACCCCTGAGCAACAGTCTTTTCAATGATTGTCAACACCAACACAACACACCTGAGCAACAGTGTTTTCAATGATTGTCAACACCAACACAACACACCTGAGCAACAGTGTTTTCAATGATTGTCAACACCAACACAACACACCTGAGCAACAGTGTTTTCAATGATTGTCAACACCAACACAACACACCTGAGCAACAGTCTTTTCAACGATTGTCAACACCAACACAACTCACCTGAGCAACAGTCTTTTCAATGATTGTCAACACCAACACAACACACCTGAGCAACAGTCTTGTCAGTAATTCACAGCATTGAATAATGTGCTGAATAAATCAGTAAGTAGTGTTTTTTTGCCAAGTTAATACAAAAAAGTATAAAAAAATATTTCTTTAAAATACATAATATACAAGGTAAAATTAAAGTTATTTGTTGTAATGATCTTGAATTCACTAAATAAATTGTAAGTAATTACTGTATTTGAATAACTAATTGAAAGCTTTTAACTTACTTCCTGACAAGTTTCAAAACTGTCGCTTCAATGAAACAAGTAAGTTAATAGTTTTCATAAAGTTATTTGAGTAATTACTTATGAAACTAGAATTATACTGGTTTCCTAATAATGTTTCATGATACCACAAACTTGAAAAGAGGTTCATAAAAATAATGACAAAATAAGAACAACAAAACTTCTAAAAAATAATATTAAAACCAACTTCTATTTGGAATAGTATTAACAATTTATTAAATAAATAATATAATTTCTTCAAGTTTTATGTCATGATGGAGAATTCACTTGCAGTTCACTGTACAGTCATTGGCTTTACTCCTAAACTTTTAGCTAAATTTTCCTGCAAAAAAATTCTGTTATTTACATTTTGTTGGTAGTAATATATATATATATATATATATATATATATATATATATATATATATATATATATATATATATATATATATATATATATATATAAAATAGGTTTTCTTGTTTTAAAATATATATATATCGTACATAACTTTAATAGCTTAGTTTAATAATTAAATAAAACTAGTATTAATAATTTTAACACTAATATTAATGACTAATAGCATGTTTTTGATTATTTGATATTTTCAAATACTCATTAATAACATGTTAAGAAATACATTCGTCATTTCTTCAAATAACTCAGAAGCTACACAGTAAACTCTCATTAATTTGGATTCTCCTTAATCCAGCCATTTAAAACCAGGTTAATAAAAATACCAAGTTAGAAAACTGAAACTATAAAATTTCCCATTATGCATTTATTCAGTAGCAGATTCCCTATCATTATGTTTGATTCTTAAAGTCAAACATGAAATGAGAAGCAGCTCTCATATCACTCATATAAATATTTCATTTAAATAACTTTAAAAATGTAACTGTATACAAAACGTTTTTGTAAAGTAACTCATATAAACATTACTGTTAAAAATACTACATACTTAAAAGAAACGTTCATGTTTCCACAAACCCTACGGGAAGTTTTACATTCCTAATCCTACCCATAATCGGATGCTTTCCCATAATGGATTTATTCAGTAGCAGATTCCCTATTATTATGCTTGATTCTTAATGTCAAATATGAAATGACAAGCAGCTCTCACACCACTCATATAATATTTCATTTAAAATACTTTAAAAATATAACTGGATACAAAACATTTTTGTAAAGACATCACTGCTATAAATATTACTGTTAAAAATACTACATACTTAAAAGAAACGTTCATGTTTCCACAAACCCTACGGGAAGTTTTACATTCCTAATCCTACTCATAATCGGATGCTTTCCCATAATGGATTTATTCAGTAGCAGATTCCCTATTATTATGCTTGATTCTTAATGTCGAATATGAAATGACAAGCAGCTCTCACACCACTCATATAATATTTCATTTAAAATACTTTAAAAATATAACTGGATACAAAACGTTTTTGTAAAGACATCACTGCTATAAATATTACTTTTAAAAATACTAGATACTTAAAAAATACAGTAAACCTCTCATATCCGGATCAATGTGGAGATAGCCCGATCTGGATAACAAAAAATCCGGATATGGGGGGGGGGTTATTTAATGATGGTTATATAATGTACTATATAATAACAACCATTCCAATCAGAAGTAGATGTATGATTGTTTTAAGTGAATAAGTTACACTTACTAAAGATTTTAATTATATTTTAATAGCAATATGGAACTGTACATACAATTTAGGTACAAGTCTGTTTGTACAGTTTCTTAATACTGTACTGTACATGTTTCGTTGTACACGTTTCTTTAATGAAATATCCCTTCAACTTCGAAAGAGTACACTGCTGTTGCTTTGTCTTGTTGGTAAAATAACTTACTAAATCACCTAATTACACAAAATCCTGTAGCATATATGTAAACTGAACAATACGGAGACTGAAACACAACTGGCTGAGTTGGAAAAGAACACGGAGCTGATTTCTATTATCAGAGAAGTGGTCCGATGGCAAGGGGTCTTGCAGAATAAATACGCTTACTTTATTTTTATATTACATCCAGATATCGGAGGTTCTGGATATGAGAGGTTTTACTCTATAACTGAATACAAAACATTTTTATAGATAATTCTACACTCCAAAAACTTACAGAAGCCTTCAATTGGTTAGGATGGTAAAGTACTCCTCCTTCCTTTTTCACCTTTTCTATATTTTGTTTTTCTACGTCTCCAGGTACTAATACTGGTTTGGAAGGGTCAACCTAAAAACAAATGTCTGTATAAATTTTTATCTTTTTATATCTAAAATGTATCACAATAAAAACAATTAGCAATGTTTTATTTAACTTTTAACAAATTCAATGCTTTCGTTATCTTATTTACCCCAAAAAGTTGAATTCTAGAAAAAAAAGGAAGAACCTAACATTTCAATGATCTCAAGCAGAACAATAGAATCCATTTAACATAATTTGTTTTAGTTTTTTATGCTGGTTTAAAACATTTAGATTTTGAAATACAGTAGAATCTCTCTAATTCCTCAAATTAGCGATTGAGAAGGTGACGAATTCGAGAAAAAGAGGAAAATTACGGAAGTAGTGAAATTAACATTTATTGTGGGTAGACATAGTACATAAGTATAAAAAATGTATGTAATGTAATTAATGTTATATCTACATTATTTATGTGGGCCAAAAAACTCAACAACGGTATTACACAACACTATAAAAACACGTTTAGCACGTAAAAAACTTGCTTATAATACAGATTATAGTTCATAATTACAAATACAGTACTTTTTTCATAAAAGACATAGAAAACACATTTCAGTACCTCATAAAAACACAAACACTAGCAAGAAAAAACATGGTGTTTAATTCTGTTTAGTTTTTAAAAAGAACATTATTTTCTTTTGTACTAAGCAATTCTTTTTTGATGATGGCAATACTGATTGACAGTACAGACAAATACGGTGACGAATTACAGAATGGGATGAATTAAAGAGTAACGAATTAGAGGTGAAATACAAAGACCGTAGTAAATACAAAGAATAATAGTTGGGATTACTTCTTAGTTAACTTACCTGAAAAATTACATTTTCAAAAATTTGTGTAAAGTTCACATAGCTAAAACTTTTAAAAGAACGTAGAAGTAGTCATCATATTTTTATAATCCAAAGATACTTATTAAATTTCATATATGAAACTGTTGTACATCAGAGTATATATACTGATGTAAAGCATACAAATTTGTTTGTCTATACACAAAAATTGGCAGAAATTTTAAAATTATAAACGAGCAATACATGTTTTGACCAACATTTAGGAATGAGCATGTAGTGATAAACACGTATAAGTCTTCGGTGACTAATTTGCTACATAACTTATTCTAGGTATTACCTGCAAATCTGGAATTTTTAATGAAGAATACAATCAGCAAGTTTTTAAACAACACTAACACAGAGATCAGTCTAGTATCAACAAGACAACCTTTGTTGATAATATAAATTAACTTTTTAATAAGTTATAAATTAAGTTTAAGTAAGTGAATTAAATTAAGCTTTTCTAATAATTAAGACTATAAATTACAGTGTTGCCAAAACCTCCCCAATCAGGAATCTAGTCCATACACTTTATATTTATAACTTCAAAACAGTTTTAAGATAAATTACAGATAATTCTATTTATTATCTTGCAAGATTGGAAAATAATCAAATACAAGTACACATATTTTTTAAAAATTTAATTTTAAAGTTTATAGTACAATATTTCATAAATTATATTTTGTGGAAATTATTCTTCCAAAATAAAATTTTTCGAGTTAAGTTTTGCTAAATGTTTACAAAGAATAGAATGTTTTTTTACATACATAAAATAATACAGAATGTATAAATATAAAGTATATATATATTACAGAAAAATTCAAGAATACAGAATGTATGATAACTTCTTGTAGCGTTCTTAATTTGTTTTATATTGTTGATAGTTGTGTCGTTTGTTTTATTATAAACTTGTATTTCTCAAAACGCTCAAGTTGAAACACTTATACATTTCAAACAATTAAGAATAAATAAATAGCACACATTATTAAAACTGGTCCTACTCAGCATCTTTCGAGCATGTAAAAAAGAATTGTTTGAATTGTTTTAGATTAAAGTTTATTGATGTAATCATCTTGAATCAGAATTCACTGATTAAACTATAATTAAAAATTACTTAACCAAGTGAATACATAGGGCTTATTTGCTGACGCGTTTCAAAACAATTGTTCCTTTTACGATCACAGCGTCTTCTGGTGGCATAAGGCGTAAGGTACAAAGCTGTCGGAATAGATTTATAAATAACACACCCCTTCCAAAGTCACAGAAAAGATTGTTTTGAAACACGTCAGAAAGTAACCCCTATGTATTCACTTAGTTCAGTAATTTTTAATTATATGTTTTAGATTTTTGAAATAATCTTCCTAACTATGGTTTTTGTTAATTTTTCATGAGAAACTAATTAATTTGTGTCAAATGAAGAGAATAAAACAGAGATTTGCATTGTAGTGATTGTTAAACAGAATAGATCTTAGTTTTGAATTATTTGTTATACTTGTCGATAAATTTAAAAAATTATGTAACATTACTATCACTTTGATCAAGTAATTACAATTCATCACATTTTTATGGTGTACAATAAAACTATTATTGCTTTAAAACAATAATGACATATAATATTAAACAAGATATTAGTTTTTTGTCAATACTATTTCAAAAGGCTTTATTTTATTTAAATGAGGTAGTATATGTAATTCAAAGGTTGTTTTAATTAAATGCTATACAATTAAAATATTCCAGATAGAAAAGAAATGAAACAAATTTATAGGTAAATGAGTGTGAGCGAATTTTAACCTTCAATTACTTTTCAAAAATATGTCTTGGGTTTTTAAAAAGAAAAATCCCAAGCATCTTAGAACGATTCTGGTCTTGTTATAGTAATTACACCAGACCATAAGTACAGTTAACAAATTAATTTAGACAACTTGAGTGTGTATGTATTAATTTGACAAATTGAGTATGTTGTATTTTTTGTGTTACATTGTCAAATTATATAATCTTTAAAATTGATCTATTATTTAGATTTTAAAGATCCTCTATATATTAGAGCAATAACGTACTTTCATTCTTCGACATAGAGTCATCCTAAAATAACCTTTTTTTATGCTTTGTCAGATGACCTTTAACTTCACTCTATCATAGAGCCCCTTACTATGCTCCTTTGAAATAATTTAAATTGATTACTAGTAGCTCACGCGAAGATGGAATCAACAAATGATAATTTAAACATTTTCAATATAATAACAATAGATGAATTGTTCATTTATTATTTTGATAAAATATAGTTGGTATTTATATATTTATAGATTTTCAATTGCATTAAATTGATTTCCTTTATGATCGTAAATTATTGGATAAATTATCTTTCCATCTACATTGGAGTGTGGTCTTCTAAGAAATGTATAATTTAAATCTGTTATTTCGTATATGCATGATTTAATCTGTCCACTGTAAAGGATAATGACATAATGTAACGAGTTTTAGCTACTTTATTTTAAATAGTATTATAATATATTAGTATTATTTATACTCACAGGAGGGAGTCCTCTTAATAAATTCATGAGATCGCTCATCCTTCCTTCAAAACCAGGAGCAAAACACTGAGGATCAATGGCAATGAAACATTGGCCCAGGTCAGCCGGCGCTTTGGAATCTGACATCCATTTACGTATATTTGGACCATAATGGCTACCTGTTGTAAAATATAGTAATTCCAACATCAATAAAACATAAATAGAAAAATTTCAGGAATTATTAAACCTTTATTCACCCACTGCAAAGAATCTTGATGTAAATAATTGATTTCATAAACTTTGTTTAAACCAAGGTATTTTATGTATTCTATAGCAAAAAAAAGGCAACTGGATCCAAAATTAGTTTTAAATCAAGAGTGTAAATATGACTGATCCACCTTAAATGAAATTCTAAGAGTCTAATACATAACTAAGTGAATACTTTAAAGCTTACTTGCTGATGGGTTTCAAACACACCTCTATTCCTGTAGAAGTATAGTTTCGAAAATGAAACGATTGTTTCAAAATACAACAGCAAGTAAGCTCTTCAGTATTCACTTAGTTATGTATTAATTAATTGTAGTTTAGTGAATTCAAGATGAATGCAACAAGCAACATTTATATATATATATATTTTTAGGTTAGTTTTGGTTGGTAAAGATTATTTAGATTTTTTGGACTAGGAGACTGACAGACTTACCTTGGTAAGAGTCCACTCTGTAGTCTTGAAATAGAAACACATAAAAGCACTTAAACAATCATTGTAAGTGTATATATACATATATATATTTTAAAATTGAAGTTTAACATAAACAGGGTCTCAGTGAATTACTCGATCAAACTTTACCACATAATTCCTCAAATAAAAAATTGAAACTGATTTACAAAAATTGAAAGACGTGAACATGAAGCAAATCTGATACATGAACAATGACACATAAATCTATCAATTTCTTCTGTATGTGAAATAACTGTATGATGTATTGATGAGTCATTTTAACACATTCAGTACGGCGGGGTATTGGAGATTTCATCAAACTACTGACTGATTTTTCGTTAACTTGCATATTTGATGGCATTGTTTTATCTCAAAATCTATACATAAATGTTTAGTTGTAAATGGGAAAAATAGTACAAAAATATAAACACTGTATTTAATTGTAAAAATCGGGAGCATGCCGGTGCGCTCGCCGTCCCTCGCTGTGGAATGATGGAAATGCTATGCGGGTTGCATAGCTTGTCATTGCATCTAAATTATCGTGTCCGTTGTTTTCATCTCAATAATTTTATTTTTACCATATACAGGTTTATTGGGGGACATCAAAATAGTGTATTAGACATTAAAATATTGTTTTATTCTTCGGTCTCAATAAAATAAAGAAAATTTACATAAAATATCAAGTAATACAAGTGATAAAATACTGTATGACAAATAATAAAACTCAATAAAAAAAGACAGAGAAAAAAGATAATTTACATAAAAATCTAAAGTACCTACTACTAAAATATACTACATACTAAAATTAACCACTCAACATTTAACTTTGAATGTTTGTTTCTGTTTATGTCATGTGTTTCACAAAGTGATAAAGATCGATAATGTAATCACAGTCATAGAAAATGCATATATAACGTCCTAGACTATTTGTAGCCGAGATTAGCTGACATTTGTTTACTTCAATCTTATGATGACACATTAGGTTTTTGGGCATTCAAGCATTTTGTCAATGACTCTTATTTACAGTAGTCCGTTCCCACCTTGAGTAGGTTCATTCGCTCTAATAAGACAGTTATCATTTATTCTTGCGTTAGTTTATTTTTTAAGATCGTTGTTTTTACCAGATATTTTTCCACATTAAGTGGTTAAAACTAAAAAAACATTAAAATATAAAAATTAAACCAAATTAAATCTGTTCATGAAACTCCCTGAAGCATTGTTTCAGTTGAAGCATCAAAAAGTTAACTTGGGATGGTCGGATTTAAAAACAACTCAGGCACAATGTTCTCCAAACTCTTCTGAAGCACTGATGTAAAATTCAAACCTTTAGACAAATACTTATCGAGACTAGAGAAGTTTTAATCAGACTAGGAATAAACGTTTCGGTGCGCTCGCCGTCTCTCAGAAGGGAAGAGGTGAGCGCACCGGCACACTCTCAGTGCCTCACAAGGAAACTCAGAGCATGCCGGTATGCTAGTCGTGCTGAACGTGGTGTAACAAAAAAGATCACAAGAAGCAAAAAGATATAAAAAGTGTACATTTATTTACATACCTTATGAAAATAACTGATTTTATACTTGTTATAGACCTTTTGTGATGTGTGAAGGTCCTATAGTTAATAAATTAACTGAGCCAAGCCTTTGGAATAATAATAGAGATCGTATTTGTATCTCTTGGAAAAAAGCACTACCTACTCTTATTTTTGTAAGTAGCTTGTCTGTGACTCACAGCATTGAGCAATGCACTGATCTAGTACAAAATGGATCTGCTGAAAAATAACAGAAAGTAGTGGTTTTTTGCTGTGATAAATAAGAACCATTTAAAAAGCCTCAAGATGTACAACGTAAAAACTGCAAGTTTTAAACATTATAGGCCTAATGTTTGCTACTGAAAATTTCAACAGGCATGACCTTTTTTTCTAAAAAAAATTATTGTTTGGCACTCCAACACGTTGACATATATTGTATGTTTTACTTGCATTAAAGATATTATATGTTTAATATCTTTTTAAATTAATAGCACTTAATTTTTTGATTATTGAGAGCGATCATTTGAGAGATATAACACATTGTCCACTCAGACTGTAACATGGGTGTTTTAGTGTAAAACTAGTTACTTATGTGAAGATAGAATAAAATAGTATTATTTGGCAGCAGAAGAAGTGATTGTTACGCCCACTATATCTTCACTAAATCGCATTTGCAAGGTAATAGGCCAACCCCTCTTTATATCTTTATGTAAGGATATCCTAGCCCTAGGGTTTCTGCCTGATCTATTACAGGGAATCTTCTTGTCAGGTTTTTTTTTCATTTCGCTCTTAGCATACTTACTATACTATTTCGTTTCAGTATTTCTTCAATTTTCATGGAAAACGTTTATCAGATTGTCATATAGGCGACTGTTCAGAATTCCTTCTCTCACACTAGGGGTACTAACTCTATATGCATATCAATCAAAGGCAGCTTGCTAGAGGATGGCTGCTAGGAGGATCAGGCAGTTTTGGATTCCCAAAACAGAGTAGGGAGAAAGAAAATTTGGCAGTTAATTTTGAAGTTTACTTAAACATTATTTATTATAGTTTTCCCCTTAATGCATTAGACAATGTGAAATATATCTACTGAGTACTGAGACATTTCGGTCATTTAGTGGTTCAAGTCAAACTTTTAATAAAAAACTTGACAAAAAGTTTTTTTATTATCTTCTACATTAAAATTCTCTGATTTCCTTTTACCTCTTGGTGTAGTACTTGTAAAAAGACAAGTTTTTTTTGGTTTCAGTTTAAAAATACAGTTATAAATTACATTAAACCATTTACCAAATTTACATAATTCTCTAAAGCAGTAAATTTTAAAGATACACTTCTACAGTGAAGTTTGTAAGTTTCTGA
Organism: Prosapia bicincta; assembly: GCA_036971475.1. Classification (NCBI taxonomy): domain Eukaryota; kingdom Metazoa; phylum Arthropoda; class Insecta; order Hemiptera; family Cercopidae; genus Prosapia; species Prosapia bicincta. The sequence goes on along the minus strand of JBAIZL010000001.1, from coordinate 224,587,468 downwards.
AAACATTGTCATGAAAAACTGGCAGAAAATTATCTCTATGTGTGAAGAGAATAAATTTTTCAACCATCCTAACAGCATCTGGGATTGTATGAATACATTCCCAAAAAACATTTTTTTGCTAGGTATTTGTTCTGAAGCATATTGTGGCTCTTCAACTCTCTATAAAAGGAGTTACATTTAAATTTTATATGGGTTCTGAGAACCAAAACACCCTCAAAACTTGTATGTAAGCCTAAACAGTATCTGATTTCTTCTTTATAGAGGATTAGCTTGAATTCCTCCTTCTACAATTCTTCTAAGTTCTAAGTTCTTTCAAAAGCTTATTTTGTAATTTATTTTGAATATTTTAGTTTATATTATTTAATTACAGTAGAGTCTCAAAATTCCGAGTCCCAATATTTCAAGCTTCCGTTAAATTCGACCCCGACTTTGAGTCGGCTAAACTGCGAGATTAACCAGCTAGGCCGAAGATGTTTAAAAACATTTCTACGTCACCATTGCCGGTTTCATATAAGAACTAAAGTGCTGATTAAATCAACAGAGAACTATTAAAATCTAGACTTTCAAAAACTAACTATAAAATCCTGAGTCATGATGAAGCTGTTGACTATGTTGTTGATCCCCAAGAAAAGAAATATTTAAGATTTCTTATCGAGAAACTCAAGGGTTGTGAAAATTCCTGTGTGAATGATTTGAGATAACGGATGTTACGATTATTGAAATGGTACAAAAAACTACTGAAGGTAGTGATGACAAGAATAAAGATAATGATTTGACCGAGACAGTACAAGAAGGCAAAATTAGTCACAGTGAAGGAACAACCGCCTTGGAAACTCCATTACGCTGTATTGAACAACAGACAGATAACACCCCAACAGATGTGTTTCTGCTAAGACATCTACGCGAGACCGTAGCATGAAAATGATCTGATAAGCAAACGCAGAAGACACATAACAACTCTTTCCAAAAAAAATGTAGCAACCGTGATAAACAATGTATTACAAAGCATCATTAATTTATGTTAGTACTGTAATCAATAAAGTTCTTATTTTTTGCCTTCCTAATTACAGTATTATGGTTAATTAGAACTCAAGTTTTTTCTAATGTACAGGAACATATTTCCGTGTAATTCAATTTTCCGGTAATCCGAGAGGGTTTCGGTCCCATTTACCTCGAATTATCGAGACTCTACTGTATTTATAATTTACCAACTTACAATCAATAATTTATTTTGTCATTACAAGTTTAAAAGAGAAAGTCATCACTGTCATCATCATTGAGTACAAGAATAAAGCAGAATTGCTTTGACCATAAGTTTATTAGTTAAAAGGTATATTTGTGTATCATTTCTAGCTTGTAAATTTCTGTAAAATATTTTTTAAATTTTAGAATATTTTAAGAAAAATAAAATTTTGTTCACATGAATGACCATAACAACTGGCAAAATATTTACTTGTAGTTGTACGGACAGATTTGTTCGTGACTCGCAGCATTAAGCATTACACTGACCAAGTGGGAAATGCATCTAACAAGAAATATCAATCCGTAGTGAATTTTTAACAAACGAATAGAGTAAGAAAAAACTTTTACATTAGGACATAAAAAACTAATTCGTTGCCAATCTTACTTTCTCTGTATCTTCATTATAATTCTTACTATTATCAGTAAGGGGTAACACTAAGTATTAATACACTAGTTACCAATTTAACCCTTTAGCGCCAAAATTAATATTTGCATCCAATGTCTTTAAAAGGTTTATGGTATTAGATACTACAGTGCCTAAATATGTGGGAAACATATAAGTTTTCAAAAACCCTCGATTCCAGTGCAGCCAATTTTTACACATTCGGCAGTAAATATTTGTTGCCACTCTAACATAATTCGCATTTACATATTCGTGGTAAAATATCCATGGCCAGTCTAAAATAATGTGGCTGCCTAAATAATCTAGAAGCCCTGGCAAGGTACAATCAAATCAAGATAGGTTGGGTGCCAGGGCATAGGGGAATATTTGGAAATGAAGCCGCAGTTGCGCTGGCCAGAGAGGGGTCTTCGACTCCCCTGATTGGACCGAAGCCGGCGGTAGATATTTCGAAATCCATGGTCAAGATTGCAGTGCGAAGGTGGATGGCTGAAAGACACTGTGAGCACTGGGTCAGGGCTGAAGGAATGAGACACAGTAAGCTAACCCTTAAGAAACCTTCCTTGGGGCTGCAGGAGAGTCTCATCTATCTGTCTAGGCAGGAATTGAGGATAGCCACAGGTCTACTCACGGGACACTGTGGACTAAGGAAACATCTGCATAAAATGGGTATCTACAAAGATGAACCAGTGTGCAGATTATCCGGGCAAGAACTGGAGACTGCCACACACATCATTTATAGATGTGAGGCACTTGCCGAGAGGTGCTTCAACCTCTTTGGTGATAGTACAGCTCTGGAAGTGGATGCTGAAGGTAAAACACTAGTCAGGAAACTCCTAAACCTCGTAAGAGGGAAGGGGCTCTTTGACTAGATCAGAGAGGTGAGTACAATATACCTAAGGTAGCGGTACTTCGGGCAGCTTAAACCCGCTCCCAAGATTAAAAAAAAAAAAAAAAACATAATGTGGCGTTTACACTGCCGGTAAAATATCCTCCGCCGCTCTAACATAGTGAATCGTTTATACATTGGCTGTAAATATCCGTCGCCGATCTAGCATAATGCAGTGTACACATTGACGGTTAAATATCCGTCGCCAAACTAACATAATGTCGTGTACACATTGACGGTAAAATATCTGTCTCCAATCTAACATAATGTCTTGATTCTAACATGATTTTAAGCCCTACATTCAACCTTCAACTTTTATTGTGTTTATTATACATAAACAAACATACTCCTCCTCCCATTACCGTATGATAACGCTAGGTGCTAATTGGTTAATCATCTCACTTTAGTGGTCAAACAATTTAGATTAATTTTTAAATACAAATTAAATTATTATCTTTAAATAAAATATTGAATATACCTGCTGAAATTCCACAAAATGTTTCAACTAATAATGCCAGACCATATCCTTTGTAGCCAGAAGTGTGTTCGGCGCCTCCTAATGGCATTAAAGAACTGCTTTTAAAAGCTACTTCTGCATCAGTTGTAATATTACCCTCTTTATCTTGTGCCCAACCTTCTGGGATTGGTTCTTTCTTTCTCATCTGTACTTCTATCTAAAATAAGAAAGTATGAATTAATACCCAAATTGCTGAGGGAAACTGAGTTATATTTCAAACAGAGAAACATGTGTTAAATTCTTATTATTTAAACTGGAATATATAACTTCCCAAGGATTTCTTCTTGTTAATCAGGATCTTTGAGATCCAAACAGTTTGATTTCATTCAATCAAATATATAACTACCCACACTCATAGTCAGATATTTAATTTACAATATTGAATTGCAATGCACAAATCAATAACTATCTAAATTAAAAATTAGTTAATAATAACAGCACTGACACATTCTCAGCAAATGCATTTTCAAACAAGCATACAACACCAACATCAACAATCATCATGTCAAGAGAAATTGAAACTGCACTAACAGCTTCTGTGACAAAAAAGGTAATCAAATTCAAAAGTGGTGTTAAGCATCTGTGTAAACAAAAACAAGATGCAAGTGATAGCCAGATAGCCTGCAGGATCACTGAAGCTTAAATTTGTATTCTGCCAAGCAGATTAGTTTCACTGAGAACAAAACCTATCTGTGTGAAATTAAATGGGTCAGAAAAATAAGAACCCTGGAAAATACTTAAAATTTTGTAATAAATAAATATATTTCATATCTTATGCAACCATCCTAGAGGTAAATAACATTTTGTGACTTGAGAATTTTATTTACTACCTATGTAAGAATTTAGAGCCAGCACGGGCTATATCTGTTAGATAATGACCTAATATTAGATAATAAGTGCTACAGATCCATCCCATTTGAAAAACGTGTTATTTTTTAATGGAATTGAGCAAAGCAAAAAAAAAGGTTTAACTTTGATAAATTATTGAACATAGAATTAGTATGGAAACATGATTTTAATTTTGCTAAGCCCTTTGCAGAGGGATGACCCACTCTAGAACTGATATGATTTGGCTTAGACATGAAAATGACCCGGGGTTAGATTGATAAAAATGAAAACAATTTTATTCATTATAAGTTAAACAGTTGAAGACCTCTCAAAAGTGTCATAATTTTTAATACAGAAGCAGTAACTGGATATGTAACAGGTCATGTTCCTTTCCTAAAGAAGTTACTAAATGGAACACTAGTAGTTGAGATAAGTAACCCAAAGCAATTTCATTGGTTATTAAAAAAAGCCCTTCTTTAACCAGGTCTAAGTTTAAGTGGTAAAGAATAAAACTTTGAACTTTCTCTGAATCATTTGAATGTCTGCGAAGATAAAATAAAAAGAGACCAATCATCTGAAAGTGAAACCGGTGTTACTCTGAATAGTGAAAATAGAAAAGGGTAGAAGATTGCTACTGAATCTATAATCCTTACATTTGGAATACCTGAACACCACCACCAACACAAACCAGCCTCTTAAAACACCACAATCTAACTATCACCTATAAAAATCACCTTTACACAAACACAAAAAGAATTAAATACCATAATACCAATGAATAAAACACAAGAATAATTAATAAACTATACACTAACCACAAAAATATACTCATTAACCCAACCTCAAAAACTTAACTCAACAAACCGGTAAAATACATATCTCTACCATGGTGATCATTTGAAACTCACAAGTTAACAAACACATTTTGTAAATATAATTAACAAATATCCTACTCCACACAAAACCCCTTAACAAACCATTCAAACTCAATATCATAAGCAAACACATTTACAACTTTGATACTAGCATTTACAAACTAGCTTTCACTACTTGGCTCAGTTTCTACATAGGCCAAACAGAAAAGTCATTTTATAAAAACACATAAAAGCACTCATAAAAACACTCAGTAAAACTTTGCCAAAGACGGCATATCCACAAACCACAACCATATAAACATAACAAACCTCCACAGGCAAAACAGAAATAACCAATGCCCTACAATTGGACAGTATGAAATATAACAAACATTTCAAGCTACACCTAACACACATATATAACACCAAATTACATTGTAATCCACATACACTCTTTAACATCAAAATCCCCAAAAATGTTTCAACAATCACCTGATATATCTATCCTACTCTACCTCATCCTAACCTAAAACAAAGAAGAGGGTCTGATTTGACAATGTGACAGCCATCCTCAGTAAACAAAAAAGTAAGTTCTATTATAGGCAAGTGTAACATATGAATATACGTCTAAGTATTTTAGTGTAAAACTGATAGTACAAGTTGAAGATGGAATCAAAAAATAATAACGATGTTTTAAAAAAATACATGTTTCATTTTAGTATGAAAAGTTTCAGAAATTTAAAAAAAAATACATATTAAGGTATAATATTTGGTTGAATAGTGGCAGTCTACATACCTTTCCAACTGCAACAGCTGTGGTGGCCATGTCTAATAAAAAACTGTCACCATTTTCTGCAGGAGCTCCAAGTGATAATGGATTTGTACCTAATGCAGCCTATAATGAAAAAAAAACAAGAAGCAATTAATGAAGTAAAATAATTAATAATTACTAATAATATGAACTATTAAAAATAGGAATTTAACAAACATGTGTTTGAACCCATAACAAATCTTGACATTAACATGGTCTTAATAATTTGTTTGAACAGTCCTTTCATTTAGCATAGTCTAGTTCAGCAGTTCCCAACCTGTGCTACATGTACCCCTAGGGGTACCTAGAAGCCTGTGGATCCTACAAGAAAATAATACCAGTAATGGCGTACATCAATATTTCACACTTAAGATTTTTAAAAAATTTGAGGTTACACTAAGAGTTGATAAGATAGTTGATGTGTTGTTAGTCGGGAATTGCATGGAGCTTGTATATTTGTGTGCGACTGAAAACACAGAATAGAATAGCGATGGGAAACATCTATTCCAAAATTAAAGTGAACAATACAAATGGGTCTATGATTTGATGTTAGGAAACTGTCAGGGAACCATCTATTGTGTTGCCCACATAAAAATATCGTATACACAGCCAGTTGTCTTAGCTCCACCCATTACTTACAAGGCAGTCAAGCTAAAAATCTTTGTCTTAACCACTAAGGAATAGGGGGTACTTTTCATTGGAAAAATGTTTTTAGGGGGATACACTGGTCTAGTTTAATCAAACGTACCTCTGAAACTTAATTACTTTAATAGTAACTGTAGTTATTGAGTTATTTTTACTTCCTATTATCCATATTCTATATTTAATGATAAAAAAATATAAAAACAAATAAAGTGAGTCACTTTAACAGGCTATGTAATATTTCGAGTTATTTATAGTACAGTCACTAATGGGTCTAAATAGTTTTAGATAAGGCAGATATTTGCTTGAAAGTTTGACAGAAGTAGGAGTAAAGGAAAAGGTAGAGGAAAAGTTATTTGGTGCCAATGCCTGTTATTACCTTGAGGTGTAGATGTAGGATGTAAAAATTAATTTTTTAAAAATAATTGCAGAAATAGAGACAAATTTTAATATAATTATTTTATTATACACAAAGTTATTATACTGATCATATTATCTTAAGTAATTTATTTTAGGTTCAGTTAAATTTTTTCACCTCTGTTATATCTAGCTGAAACACTAAATTACATAATATCTAAAATTTAAAGATTGTTTTAAAATACATTTTTTAAAGTTACAATTTTTGTATTACTTACAGCTTTGCTTCTAGTTGGACACAGAAGAGGTGATGTATCAGTGAAAGACATGCCCTGAAATAAAAGAAATGGTCCTAAATATAAATGTGCACTTTTAATTTTTTTAAGGATTATGGTATTTAGTTTATTGCTTTGAAAATATTTTGGTAAAGCGAGTATTTTCCAAATTATTTTGTAACATATTTTGCAGGAATTACTAGGTGTTTAGTGAGTAAATAATCGCTTTACAATAAATCCAAATGTTAAATATTATATTATGTAATATAAATGTATACCTTTGGTTTATTTTTCCTCTTTAGCAAAAATAGACTAAATAGAAAGTACATTGATTGAGTTGATTCAACATTCATATCTATTCTACTTACATACATTTTTATGATCGTTTAATAATTTGATATTGATAATTTTAATAGTAATATCATACTCATCATAATAAAAATGATAATAAAAATAATTATGGAAGTTACTTAAGACACAATTTGTATACTAAGAAAATTCCAGACAGATTATAGAAATGGGATAGCTAAGACAATTGTCTGTCTGACTTGTTTATGTTTTTTTTAAGCATTCTTTGTTACACTTAACTGGATGTTAATAGAAATAATGGCATTCCCTAAAATGCTGTCTTTCCTCCAACACTTCTCTTCAACTTTACTAACATATTTAATAATTATGACCCAGTCTGCTTTTGTCACTGTTTTGATAACATCCATTGTTAGTTTTTTTAGATTAATAAAACATATGGCACCACTAACATTTTGTTCCCTTACTTTTTTTTTTATTATATTTTAGTCATATGGGATTAATGTCACAATTGTAAGGTGATAATTGTAGGATACTGTGTCAATTTTACTGGTATGTCTTTAGAAATCCAATCCTTTCATTTGATCTTGTGGTATTTATAATATTCTTTTATTTCAATAAGAATTATCATTAACCTTTTACTTTCATCCTAACTAAAAATGAATTATCAATATTACTGTAATAATTATGATAAGTTAATATCACTTCATATATTTTTTGGTAACATGATCACAGTGTTTATCTCTAAAGTTAATCTATTTTTTGAAGTATACTTGTGACTTTAGATAAATTAAATTATGTACCTTATCTTTTCGTAATTAACTGCTACAAAAAAAAAACTACTGAGACACTCTTTCATCATTTATTTTTATGGCAAAATTTTATTTATAACCAATTTTACTTAAATTATGCTAAATATTTGTTTATTTTATAAGTGTCTCTTAAATGGTTGTTTAGATATATGGGTAAATAAATTTTTACTTAAAAAATTCTTAGTTTATTCCTAATTTTCAATCCAAAGGAAAGTTTTACTGTCAACAAAACCTTTTACTTTCAGTCATGTTAATTTTATTTTAATGACCATTTATATGGATCATAAATTTTTAAATGTATATCTTCTGACATCTTTTTACATAAATGACTTCATTTTGCTAGTGTGTACTATAACTTACAAATAAATATTTAGTTTCCTTCCTAGAAGTCACTCATCATTTCTTTCTATTATTAGTAGGATATAAGTTATTTCCGTGGGAAAACTTTCAAACCTGTTCATTATAACTGTAAACATTTTCAGAATACAGTCGGCGCCGCTTATTGTGATCACGGTTAATGTTATCATTCGGTTATTGTTATCGTTTCATTGAAAAACAAACACGGACGTATATTAATACATTGTAATTAGGCCGCTTATTGTAATCATCTGTTCGCTTATTATTATCATTTAATTTGCCATTCAAAATCATATGCGTCAACGTATACTAGCATGGACCAAGTAAAAATGTCTACAAAGTAGTGTAAACAGCACATGCAACACACAATGACGCCCAATTCATAGAATGTTTATTTTTAGAATGACAGAAATACTTTATAATGGTTTCAGCACTTAGCACAGTTCTCAGAATGTCTCCCTTACTCTTTGTTTACGCAAACACCCTAGCCTCGCTTGAGTCGTCTTTAGTTGTTTGTTAACATTAGTTGATGTTACTACTGAGCCATTTACAGTACAGTCCTACTGTATTTTTTAACAGTGAATTTTTATGAACGTTTATTACAGTATTTCAGTGTGATTTTACATAACTTAATTTTTAAAGATCTTTTTCGTTTGTTTTGTAGAGTTTAGTGTCACTTGAAGATTCAAAGGATAGTATAGCAAGATGTCCGAATCTCAAAAGAAATGACGCGATTTAAGTCTTAAACAAAAACTTGATATTCTAGATAGGTACAGTAAATTACCAAAAATGAGTCAAAGAAACGCTGCTTCTCAACTTGGCGTTTCTCAACCTCTCTTATGTAAAATATTGAACAACAAAGAAAAAATCTTGTCATTATCAAAGTGCAATGCAAATGTTGACAACAAAAGACATCGTTCTGGGAAGGAAAAAACTGTGAAAAATTGCTTTAGAAAAAGTGTTTTTTTTGTTGAAGAAAATCGAGAGCAAGCTACATCTGAGGAAGACTCTGAAGAGAACTTGAAGCCTTTCGATTTGTCCTTAAAAGAATATACTGAGTGGATGGAAGTTGACGATAGTATTGAAACAGCAGCGGAAATGACTGAAGACGATATTTGTGAGGTAGTTGCTTCAACATCAAAAGTTACTGAAGAAGAAGAAGGCACCGATGATGACAAAAATGATAAATGTGTATCGCAAAGATCTAAGCAGGAAGTTCACCAAGCTCTTGAGATTCTAAGGCAGTTTGTTCAACAAAAAGCAGACAATTTCAACAAACATTATGAATATGAACAATTTATAAACAATATTTTACGAGAAGACTACAGACAGTCACATATAGAGGAATTCTTCGAGAAAAAGTAAATGTAAATTTGAAGTGTAAATAAGATTGAAGTGTTTTATAATGAAGTTGTATGTGTTAAAATGTTTTGATCAAGTGTTTTACGTAGTTCTATATACTGTATTTTTTTCAATTATGCTAGATTCAGTGTTTAAAAAAAATCTACAGTTGAATAAAATAAACTGACATGAAATATGCCCACTAATTTTAACAAGTAGAAAACTAAATTACAGAAATTCTACTACTGTACATAAAACTGTCCGGAATAGCATCAAAATTTGGTAAGTACAGTTTAATTATAGTGTTACAGAATTAGAATTACTTGATGTAATGATAGGCTTAAAGGTAGGATCGTTCAGAACAAACAGTTGTGGCAATAATACAGTGAGTTCAATGCAGTACGGCTGTAGACTACATCGTGATTAGGCGTTCGGTTATTGTTATCGTTAGGTTATTGTTATCAAATATGCTTCTGACAAATATGATCACAATAAGCGGTGCCGACTGTATTACTATATAAGCTAAAGCTATCTTATCCGTTTCTTGGTGCAATCATCTTAAATTTACTGATAAAACTATATTTAAAAAGTACTTAACTAAGTGAATACGTAATGGCTTACTTGCTGATGCGTTTCAAAACATTTGTTCCTTTTACGAAGCTATAATACATCTAATCATCACACAACACAAACACGCTGCATTTAATCATATGTTACACCACCTAATCAATATACTTATACTACAGAAAGACTACGACGAAGAACTCAATACCATAAAATACATTGCTCAACAGGACGGCTACCAACATACACTCATAGACAACATACTCAGAAAAATTAAACATAAACTTCAACAAAAGGCCACGAAGACAAGTCACACAAAAAGCAACAAATACATATCTCTCACCTACCACAGCAAAACCACACACAAAATGGCCTCCACATTCAAAAAACTCCATTACTAAATATCTTAAAAAATAATAAACACTCTAAAACGGAACATAAAACCTTTTCAAAAACAAACAGGCAAATACAAACCATCAGGTATTTACAAATTAACATGTAACGATTGTCCCAGCTATTACATATTCCCAGCATAAGCCATTACGTATTTACTTAGTTAAATACTTTTTAAATACAGTTATCTTATAAGTGCAAAAATTTTGTCAGGCACTAAACAAATATCTTAATAAATACTGCAAACCTAATTAATTAACAAATATTTTACATTGTTATATGTCTGCTGGGTTATATTACAGAATTGTTGCATACAGTAACTGCATTTCCTAGAGATTTGCCCTCTTCTACATTTATAGTTCCATATGTTCTTCTACCTTCATATATATATCTAAGTACTAATCATCAATATTTGTACAAGGGACTGACATGTCACTTGGTTATATAACAATCTATATAGCTGACTCGATGTGTGGATAACCAATATATAGTCAATTGATCACAAGAGGTCACTGACACAGGGAAAGATTATTTACATGCAGTAATTGGAGGACTTTCAAAATGCACGAGTTGTAGAGATAATGTCATTGAGAATAATAGTTTACTGTGTTAAAAAAAAGTAAAATTCCTTTAAGAGACTTTTCAAAAGCTTTAATAAAACTAGAACATGTATTACATGGGAATAAAAGTTAATAATGAGCAGAATAAAAATCATACTTAAACATATATAACAATGAAATACATTAGAACTATTACATTTATTACTATAATTATTAAAATCAATAAATATATAGTAATGAACCATTACAATTACAGTTCTGTGCTTTATTTTATAGATGTGTTTGTTATTGTAAAATAACACACACACACACACATATATATATATATATATATATATATATATATATATATATATATATATATATGTACAGGGGGGGACGTAGCCAGGGCCATAGATTGGGAGGGGCACAACCCCCAGGGGGTTAGAAGGGTGGAACCATCCTGGAAAAATTTTCACCCTCTGGGTAACACCACTCTGTATATATATATATATATATATATATATATATATATTTATTTATATATATATATATATATATATATATATATATATATATATATATATATATATATTTCTGTTTTTTTTGTTTTTTTTTTTTTGTTGCTGCCTCGCTCTTCTCTCGGTCTCACAAGTTAACCAACATCCATTCAAGAGACTATAAACTTACTACTATGAGAGAGGTGCTTAGAAGATATGTTACGTGAAACTTATTTAATTACTTTTACATTAGTTTATGATTCTCCGAACATTAATTTAATTTTGTAAATTTGTAAAACCTACTGAGACAGAACATTTTCTATCCCTTCATGGTGATTTTTATCAGTGTCTCAATGGATACAAATTAAATTACAGTTTGATAGCCCTAAACTAATGTAAAAGTGATTAAATTAGAATTATGTCATTGATAAAGCATGTCACCACAAAGTGTCCTTTTGGATGACGAGGATGAGAGGGAGACTGAGAAAAATGGTACTGTTTTTCTGCCTTTAATTAGAAGGACCACTGACAGGATTACCAGACTCTTTAGGAGGCATGGTATACGTTCTGTCTACAAACCTAACATAACCATCAACAAGGTTCTTGGTAATATAGGTACTCTCTATATAGGAACGGAGTTGTCTGCGCTCTTCAACTGTAGTTGGGTTCACCTCGTCAATTCTTGATGAGATTCTAGCAAAAAGTCGGAACAGCGATTTTATGCACTGCAAAATGGACGGATGTACTCCGGATATTAAAAATCCATCATATTTTTCCATTCGTGAAGGAATACGTATCAGAAAATATATATTTGTATCAATTAAAATATTTTTCAACACATTATGATAATTTAGCTAATTCTTTCCTGGTCTCTTACCCACCATTAATATACTCTTGTTTATAAAGACTATTATTTTATTTACAGTTTTTTATAGAATAATATTTTACCTTTCAACTGTTATACAGGAGGATTCATTATTTGTGACCCTAACTGTAAAGGATGTAAAAAGATAGAATCCTTTTATTTTTTGTTTGGTATTCCAGAAGATGCAAAAAAATGTGAATTGTGTCTGCTGAGGAATTTCAGTAAGTTGTTGGATTAAAAAACCTTCGCTGTGAGTGGTAACCAACTTTTCCATGGCAAATATTAGACATATACTGGCACCATTTTAGAACATAAGACTGATGGTAACTGTAGTTACTGAATGCTTTTAGTACCATATCTGTGGTTCCTGCTCGCAGAAAACTGTTTTTTATAAATTTAGTTATTTTAAAAAAAACTTACAGAGATTAAACCTGTCTTGTCAATAGCTATCAGTGTCTCATGCCAATGATAATAAAACAGTGAAATATTTTTAAATGAATTTAAAATTTCAAAATTTACATATCACTAAAATTCAAATTATTGTCTATTTACCATCATATTATTTGCTACAGCCTGCATGGTGTACCAAGAAGCAATTCCATAGTGGTTAGAACCTACAAGAAACAAAGTTATTTATTTAACAAGACTAATAAGAATATAAATATGACAAATGCGCTTAGCATAAACAATACATGAAAAACGTTCTTGAAATTTGTAGTCCATTACGTTCAGTGAATCTTATTATCACTTAAACACCCAAAACTCCACTTCACTTCAGAAATTGAAACCAAACAATCCCTAAACTTCCTCAACCTAACCATAACAAAAAGCCACACACAAAAACACAGCTTCAACATTTACAGGAAACCCATAACAACAGACACACTTATCCACAACACCTCAAACCACCCTATCCAACACAAACACGCTGCCTTCAGATCCATGCTCCATAGACTTAAAGAAGTTCCAATGACCACAGAAAACATGAACAAGGAACTAGACACAATTAAATATTTAGCATACACAAATGGATACAACACCACAATAATAGACAAACTATGGTACAAAATACAAAAAAACACTAAAATTAACACTAGAGACAGAGAAAACAAATACATCACATTACCATTCATAAACAAAACAACAAACAAAATAGCCCGCAAATTTCAAAAAATAGGTTACAAAATACCATACAAAACCAATAACAAATTACAATACAAAATACAACACAACACCAACAACAAAGATAAACTACAAGCACCAGGCATATACAAACTAAACTGCGATGAATGTAACAAATTCTACATTGGACAAACAGGTCGCAGCTTTAAACAAAGAGTCGAAGAACACAAACAGAACACAAACTCAACATTTTACAATCACTTAAAAGAAACAGGACACAAATACACAGACATTTATCATAATTTAGAAATCCTACACATCAACAAAAAAGGGCCACATCTCAATACACTAGAACAATATGAAATTTACAGACACACATAAACACAAAATACAACATTTTAAACGAACAAATACAATACAAATCACAATACTCTTTGATACTATCGAAAACCTACCTTTAAAACCGTCACCGCTTGACCCAACATCTCCAAGCAGAAGACACTGATGAAGATTGGCACATAGCGATCGAAAACGTTTTGTCTCAGTAAGTTTTAACAAATTTACTAAATATAAAGTTCGGATAGTCATAAACTATTGTTTAAATATGAAAAAAGGTTTAAATATGAATTCACTATTAAAAAGTTGTAATAATAACTATGCAACAGGTTTTAATTTTTAAAGTAAAAATTCTGTAAAAATATTGTAAATATCTGACTTTTTTGTGTTTTTTAATAAATTATATTTATACTCTATAGTTATCGTAGATTGTACTGTGAATAATAGTTGATTAAAAAAAATATTATTTAAACTAACTTTTATTATTTTATTATATAAAAGGTGATCCTTTCCAGTCATCTTAACAAGTCAATATATGATCACTATATAATGTGAGAGGTTCAACACTAGGACCAAGATGGCGACTAGGTAAGATTTGTCAAATTATCTCTATCTTATAGATGAAGGCTTGGCAATCACAGAAAAGATGGTGAGAATGAAAAACCACTAAAAAATTTGCTACAATTTTTACTGGCTAAAAGAAAAAAAGGTTAGAGAGTGCCAGTATAGGCATGTGCCGGAATCAATTGAAACCTTGTTCTTAAGACAGTTATAGTCTGAATTTTGATTGAAACAAAAAAAGGATTAATCATTTTAACAATAGTTTATGACTATCCAAACTTTAATTTGTATTCGTGGATTGCAGCTTAAAAAGAACGTTTTTTGTTGACCGGCTCATGTGTTCTATATAAATAGCTCCGATTATTAAATTTAAAATATGTATAAATGATTTGTTTAAAAACGAAGTAACTTCAACTTTCCAAGTTTTTTTTACTGTTATTTCATGGTTATCATCAACTTGTACAGTGTTCAGCCGCTATTAATTAGCTTCTTCAGTACATAAACGTCTCAACTTCCTTTTGTTTTCTTATGCCCTATACCCTATATCAGTTCTAGCTTCTCTAAATAAAATCATATTTGTTATTGAAAATTAGGCTCTTGTTCATTATCTTTGAATGTAATCAGCAGCTTTGATGCTTTTCTCTTCTTAGTTGGTTTTTCCCTTATTCTTTATTTTACTTTCTCACTACTAATTCTATCTAAATAATTATTTATATTAATCCAACCATTCATAATTACAATATTGTTGCGTTCCTAGGTTGGTACAATTATATACACATTCTTTAGGTTGGTAATATAATCATTTCCCTAAGTTTTGTATTATACATTTTTAATTCAGATGCAGCCTCTGAAACTAACAGTAATCATGTTCTGATTCTATCTTGTACTTGAAATAATTTAAATTTTTAGCAACGTTTAAAAATTTAGAGAGTTCTAACTCTTTGATCTTCTTATGCTGTGTACACCCTTGGTATATGTCATATGACCTGTCAGCATGTGCCAAGTTACAACTTTGGTTCTGGGGGGGGGGGGGCACAAGATTGCCTATAAAACATTTAAAAGCTTTTCGACATCGAGCCAGCATCTAAAAACTTAGATTATAAATTACACATTTTAAACTACTTTTTTTATTAAGTTAAGGTATGGTATTCAATAATACGTTTCTCAAAGAACACAAATCGGTGGCTTTTTAGACTTTAAAATTTTTAATTTTTTCAAATTTTGCAGTCATAAGTTTAAAAATAAGCCTCATTTTGTTTCTATGGGAAACATAACGTTGAATACCATACCTTAACTTTCATTACCTAAAATTTCATTTTGAACATCATGAATTGTGAGTTTAAAATAAAGTTCATATTTTTCTTTGAACTTACAGTCATATTTAGAAAATAGCTCGCATATGATCAAAATAAGAACTGATACTGCCGAGTATATTTTTTGCCAGCACTATTATTATTTTCGTAGTATGAGTTCATTGTCAGCTTTTTATTATAAAAAAGTAATACACCTGTCCAGAGTCAATCCCCCCCCCCCTAAACTCCACCCAGTCAGTGTCTAATATGATCATCAGAAGATTGTTTTCATGCTTAAAGTACCCATTCTGCCTCTATCATATCTTGCAGCAAATAGCACCCTACTCTTAAAAACCACCCTTATAATTTAAACACTTTCCATTAGTGTCTGACTTTTTTCTTTAATATTTTCAAAAATTTTAAATTTTGTAAATTTTTAAAAACTTACTGAGACATAATCTCAGTAAGTTTTTACAAATTTATAAAATTTAAAGTTCGGATTGTCATAAACTATTGATAAAGTGATTAATTAAGATTCACCGGACGTAATGGACTACAAAATTCAAGAATTTTTAAAAATGTTTGCACAATTTCATATTGAGGTTTATATAAATACAATGCTCATTAATTGTTAATTGTTTTCTCCTTCACGATTAAAACAAAGCACAAATATTTCTTTCTTTTAAAAAAATATTTCTATTATAATTACTAAAGTAGGTAAATATGATAAACTAAACTCAGTATAAAAAAAACTAATTATACTAAAAAACTTTAACAAAAAAAAAAAAAATAAATAACAATAAAGAAACAACTGTGAATGGACAAAATAGATTTTCTATAAAAGACAAATTCTCATTTAAGTAAAACTTACCTTTAGCTACAACCCATCCTACACCACAGTCTTTTGCCTTCTTAATCGCGAGGTCCATACAAAAGTTTCCAACAACAGGGCCAAGTCCATTGTTGCCATCAACCCAAGCTGTTGCAGGAGTTTCCTTTAAAATTGTTGGAACAGCACTGCCATTACATACTTTTGTACTCACATCCTTGACATACATTTCTGGTGACAGAAATTATAATGAATTTTAAATTATATTATTGATTCTAGTAATTACTGTGAACTTCAAAGAACTTTATATTAAAGCAGTTTATACCATCATTTCCGAAGTACTAAGAACTATACTATGGGAAGCATGTTCATTTCATTTGTTAGACTGCAATGGAATTGGTTGTGCAATGGCAATTGCTATGATTCCATCATTAATATTGAATTTTTGGAGGGCTAAGATTTATCGTTATAAACTTTTAGGATAACACTTTATCCCTAAAATGTACAATTTTTATGGCCAAATATTTTACTTACAATTTATTTTAAAACTTGAATGTTTCTAACTGTGGAAAGTTCAGAAACTTTGACAAAAAAACTATAATAAGTCTAAATTGGTTGGTATTATTAATAATTGGTTGGAAGTATTATAGTTTTCAAATATTTGTGCATAATTAATCTTTTTGAAACTTGCGGTTTTTGTGTTTTACATCATGAAGTTTTTGTATAAAATACACTTTTTTGTATTAACTTGGCAAAAAAAAAACACTTCTTACTGATTTATACAGCAGATGCGTTTCACTCTAGGTCAGCGCATTATTCAATGTGTGAATTACTGACAAGACTGTTGCTCAGGTGTGTTGTGTTGGTATGAGTCTGTGGTGTGTTATTGTTCTTAGAGTAGTTGTTAATTATGTGCTCAAATACAGTATTTGATTGTGTGTATGTTTTGTCAATTGGAATGTGTTGTGGATAGTATTTGTGAGATATATAAACTACGAGATAGATAAACACCATAAATACTATCCACAACACATTTTAAATGACACTCTCACAATTAAATACTATATTTGAGCACATAGTTAACAACTACTCTATGAACAATAACACACCACAGACTCACATCAACACAACAAACCTTAGTAACAGTCTTGTCAGTAATTCACAGGAACGCTGACCTAGCATGAAACCCGTCTGCTGAATAAATCAGTAAGCAGAAAAAGTGTAATCTTCTTGATTATAAAATGTATGGTAACAATAAATTGATATCAAGATTTGTGTAAGTAGATATTTCTTCTTACCAAATTTTAATTTTTACAATATAATAATAAAAGAGGTGTGTCAAATAAAGTCATCAGTACTAAAAATTTTGTTCTTATAGAAACAAAAACAAAACGTAACCCTGCTTTACCAATGGGAGTCGATTTGACAACATTATTCCAAGAAACACCCATTAGGTTTGTTTGGAAAAAGGCAATATTTTTCCTACGGTGCAATAAAAAGTTAGTAAATGATTGCATTCTGATGCAAGAGGTTTAAAATTTAGTCCAAGATGGCTGCAAATAATATTTTTCAAAAAATAGTGTCTTAACGATGAAGGTTTGATATTATCAGAAAAGATGGTGAAAATTAAAAACCATTCTCAGGGTTAATATTTTATTAAAATTTGATTAGTACAATTTGATGGGCTAAATGGGAGAAAAGTTACAGTGGGTCAGAGTAGGCGTATAAAGGAATTAACTGATAAATTGTAAAGATAGTTACTCTGAATTGTATGAAAAGAGCAAGAATGATGATGATGTAAAACCTTCCTTGTCATCTAGTGAGCTGCCTACAAAGTAGAACAGAATATATACTTATTGTGATTACAGGGCACAAAAATTTAGTAATACTTCATGTTGAACATGTTTGTTAACAATTTGTGGAGAGCATCAAATTATTTTAAGTAAAGAATATGACTTGGGAAAGGAGAATTCTAATACACAAAGATTTACTTTCATTTTAAGTTATTTTATTTTTATTTTAATACTTACATATCTTTCATCGGTATTAACTTTAGTTATTATTAATATTAAAGAATTTTTATTTCCTTCTATGTGATAAAATTTAAGACAGTTTCGAATAAAAAATATTGTATGAAATGAGAATCTTTTCTGTAACTTATTACAGCATACACTTCTTAAGTAATTCAAATCTCAAATGAGTGTTTAAACTTGTTTAATTCTATACTTATTTTGATATTGATGCTATCATTCTGAGAGGCAAATCAACACTCAATGAATGTGGATGATAGCAACTATTATGATATAAATTATTGTCATATACTTTGCACCAGTTTGTAATGTTGTGTAACTGTTTCAAAAATTGTAAAATATTGGAAATACTTTAATGTGTTTATTAAACACTCCGTTTATTCAAACTTTCGTTTTTTTTCAACAAAACCTGAAGCAGTAGAAAGGACAAAGGTTTCATAACAACATGATATAAAAAAGTTTGGTATTCCAAAGTTGAATTTATTTTTTTAAAAATCATAAACGCCATAATACAACAAAATATTAAATAATTATAAAGACAGTGAGTATTGAAGTTCCTTTGAAAAATGTTACAGTATTATGTGCATAGAATCTAAAATTAGATATTTAGTATTAAATCTATTCTAAAGTTTAATTAATATTTATAATCAGACTTTATTTAAATCAAGTTTACATGTACTTAGATTTGTATATCTTGTGCAGTTTATCAGTTCATTAATGGATCTCTTTCATAGTCTAGAAATTTATGAAAAATGATTTGAAAGAGCACTTGCACTTAAAATAGATCTAAAAACTAAGGCCAAACCAACACATGTATTTTAAACATAAAATCAAGTGGCTAAAACGCTATTATTTTCAGTTTCTTAGAGATAGTCTTTCTATCAGGTTTAATTTCAGTTATTTATTCTGCTCCATCAACCATTTCATACTTGTTTCTAGAGTATGTACAACCTTGACACCTTCATTAATTCATTACAAACATTTAGTCAATATACTTGTTTGTATATCTTGGCAAAAAACCTCTTCTTACTGATTTATTCAGCAAATGTGATTCATGCTAGGTCAGCACTTTTTCAATGCAGTGAACTACTGACAAGACTGTTGCTCAGGTGTATTGTGTTTGTGTGAGTCTGTAGTGTATTTTTGTTCTGTGGTGTGCTATTGTTCATAGACTAGTTGTTAATTATGTGCTCAAATATAGTGTTTGATTGGGAGTGTGTTTTGTCATTTAGAATGTGTTGTTCTGCCGAATAAATCAGTAAGTAGTGTGTTTTTTGCCAAGATAATACAAACAAGTGTAATTTCTATAAAAACCTCAAGATGTATAACACAAAAACTGCAAGATTTAGTTAATGTTTTTTGTAATCTTAAAACCTTACATTTATATTGAAACTTAGCAATATGTTAATATGAATAAACTTAAACTTGAAGTTAAAAAAAAATCACTGACAAAAATGTTCTAGACCACACTAGATGATTTTAATCATAATGTCAAAAAGTTTCAGCATAAAAGATTTACTGAATATAAATTTACTGAATGTTATGCTCAACAAAATCCATTTGTTGCATTTTTATTTCCTTAAATTCTCACTTATCATACTTTTCAAAATAGTTTCTATATAGAGTGCTCATAAAGTCACTCTCTCTCTTTATATATATATATATATATATATATATATATATATATATATATATAAATATAAAATACGTTTTCTTGTTTAATAATTTAAAACAACACAGGTTATTCAAATACAAGAATATTTATATATATAAATATTCTTGTATTTGAATAACCTGTGTTGTTTTAAAATATATATATATATATATATATATATATATATATATATATATATATATATATAAAGAGAGAGAGAGAGAACAATTTAATGAATATCTAGCATAGATTTTGAGAATATGTTTTTTTTGACCTTTTTCAATGACATTCTAATGAGGTGGGTGGTATTTTTGTAAAATAAGTTTTTTAATCATGAGATTCTTTATCTAGCTACACTTCTCTTCTTTATCTGTATTACAGACAATGAATATGTTTTATCTCTGTCGTAAAAGTGAACTTGACAATAGTTATATGTCCAAGGTTCTGGAGATTTCTTTAGTTTTCTGTGGCTATAGTTTCTCAATTTAAAATGAGCTACTTCAATGCAGTGAATTACTGACAAGACTCTCACAAAAAAACAAACAAACAAATTAGCTTAATTGTAAGGATGCAAGAATCAACCTCACAAAACAATATAGAACATAGATGCATTACCTTAAATGAAAATGTCAAATGATGATTCTTGAAAATTCCATTTATGTGGAATTTCATTTGCAAATAAATGTATATATTTATAGACAGTATTGAGCCACCATTTCTATCAATCACTCAGACTGATCAGTGTATTAAAAGTCGCTTTCTGAGTTTGTGCCTCTAAACTCCCATTTAAGGACAATAAGAAAACAAGTATGAGTTAAAGATAAAATTACAGAAAGGGAAAATTCCCCCTCAATTTCGTCTGGTATGGGGTAGTATACAACCGTTATTAATAGACCAGTTCTAAACCAGGATCATAATGAGGTGTATGACAGTTATATTGAAGAGAAAATGAAGTGGAAGCAGTGAATAAAAATTAATATGTTTAAAAGTAATAAAATAACACTAGTTCAGGCATGTTTTGAATAAAAAAGAGACATTAAGTAATTTCTGAAAGTGACAAAATGGAGAGGAGAGGAGACTGAACGAACTTATAATGCAACCTATGAGGAAGTTATCTCCTAGTTAAAAACCAAATATTCCATGGGACAAAGTTACACAAATGTAATAATAATCAAAAGAATATTATATGGTAATAATCATAAAGATTATTCTTGATATCATGAAATATAGAGGTCAAGGTGTCAACAAGTGCTTTGATGTATAAAGACATCAACTTAAACAGGATTGTGAAATAGTGTTCAAAAATATTTAAAATTTATTTCAGGGTACTTATATCAAAATCTTCAAAGAACATAATCCATTATTACTGATAATCAGGTGGCATGATTATGATATCTTTTTTTACCTTTTTGTCTTATCTTTTCTTAGAAAAAACAAGGAGATAAAGTATTCCTGTTAAAACTTAGAAACAAAATTTTAATATTATTATATAATATTTTTTAAAGAACAAAATTTTGTTAAAACTTTCGTGATTCTCTTTGTCTCTATTTTTTAATCTCATTTTTGTGCTCATTAAGTTGACCAGTATTCACTGCAAGATCTTTTTCTCAACCATTTTCTGAAGTTTTGAAGTCCTTCTTATTTCTTATAGTTTGATGAGAACAGGCAGCAATACCTCTACACTATATTGTATTCTTTTAAACAAGGCAATAGGTAAAATCAGAGAACTTTATTCCTTTAATGAACTTAAAACAATAGTTCCTTAAAGTTCAATAGGTTAAGGACAATAAGTCCTTAATAGTTCAATAACAGTTTCTTATTTGAAAAGTACAAAAAATTTGAGTAAATAACACTTTTAAAAAATTAATAGATATGTTCATAGGCAATCTGTAGAAATTAAATGACCATCACACAAATTTTGCTTTTGTGACACTTTTACAGTATACTCTAAAAATAATGTGAGAACCCACATAAAATCAAACAAAATGGTTAACTAGTCATTGAAAATACAACAGTAACATTCCTCTCAGAGTAGGATTTAGTTGGCAATATGGTGAAGGTAATGCTAATGTTTTCTGATCAGGATTTTAAAGGTACTAGCCAAGTCACTAACATTATTCACATTCACACCTCTACATTACCCAAATACTTCCTCCACTTAATTGGACTTTAAATGTAAACACACAAACCATCTGGTGTATTTAGTTCATTGACTCTGTATGTATAACTTGTTAATTATAAAATTTAAATACATTATTGTTTTCTTGAATAACATTATGAAATGTATTAAATAGGCTCTAAAAGATAGAATAATAAAATTATGTAAATTCATGAATAGATCTATAATTTACAAGAATTGAATTGATCTAACATTCATCACTGTAAGGTCATGGCTCTGCTTTTTATTGAGACCTCATCACTGAAAAATACAGCACACTAATCAGTGATAAATAAACAGTAAATATTGCACATACATTTAAGCTTTACTATTACACACATCTGCTTGTGATCTCATAAACAATAAGTTCATAGAAACTAATCGCAACAATTTTAACACTATATATATATATATATATATATATATATATATATATAAATATATATATATATATATATATAAAGAACTAAGTGAAAATACAAATACAAGAATTATAATTGAATTTACAATTCAATTCTTTTATTCTTTTTTTGTATTCTTGAATTTTATAGTACATTATGTTCGGTTGAATCTTATTAATCACTTAAACAATAGTTTATGACTATCCCAACTTTGGATTTAGTAAATTTGTTAAAATTTACTGAGACAGACTTAGTTCTTTATTAATACACAAGAATACATATTACGATATATATATATATATATATATATATATATATATATATATATATATATATATATATATATATATATATATAGAGAGAGAGAGAGAGAGAGAGAGAGATTTTTTGGACTAGGAGACTGACAGACTTACCTTGGTAAGAGTCCACTCTGTAGTCTTGAAATAGAAACACATAAAAGCACTTAATCAATGATATATTTCAACCACACACTGGTCTTTGTCAATCAAAGAGAAACACAAAAGGAAATATGAGAGAATGAAATAAAATAAATATAAGTTGTAATCACAGATTGTGTAGAAATCAGATGTCACAGATTAAAGATATATGTATTGTTTCCATGAGCATATGAGTGATTATAGTTTATATAAGTCTCTCAGGGGAAAAGAGATTGGAGACATCTGAAGAGGCTATTAGGAAAAAAAAAATTGAATGAATTTATCTGATGTTGAGGTTAGGGGATTCTCTGGACTTGGTATACCACTGGTATGATAGTTCCCATCTTCTCAGTTCGGAGGGATTGCAATCAGGGAAGAGTGATTTAATTATTTTTGTGGTATATATTATTTTTGATGACTGCTATACCACAAAAATAATTAAATCACTCCCCCCTGATTGCAATCCCTCAGAACTGAGAAGATGGGAACTATCATACCAGTGGTATACCAAGTCCAGAGAATCCCCTAACCTCTACATCAGATAAATCCATTCATTTTTTTTTTCTCCTAATAGCCTCTTCAGATGCTAGTGACAAATGGCATCAAAAATAGCATAGCTTTTCAGAAGAGCATTGGCTACTCAGATTTAGACACGATTCAGAAGTCTATTAATGATTTCTTTTTAAAAAAATCTATCATGGAACTGTCTTCTGTAAAATTTATAATTTTTTACTCCATTTCCAACTCATTTGGCGAGCTTCCTGATGAGGCCATGTGAGGAATCCCCGGTTTAACGGAACTAAAAACTGTAAAACAGCCCCACCAAATATTACTTTGATATTCTGAACTTTGAAAACCTAGTTTGTCTGAGCAAATAAGAAGTACTGAAGCTTTAAGTGAGAGGTTTGAAAATATTGATAGAGTCAGAGAACAACAATGTATCTCCAGCTATTGTAGAAGCACAAGTGAGCTCGTAAAACTATTGCAATATGGTTGAGCTCTTACGAGTTAGTGTTCAGGCTTAGCTTCAGCGCAACTGTCACTTAATTTCTTAGATACTAATCACCAGATTTTGGAGTCATGAGTGTAAGGTCAGATTTGTGTGTAGTGGTTTCACTGGTTTGGTTTTAGATAATCCATGAGTTTGCATCTATTTCTGTACCACTGAGTGAAGGGATAGGTCAGATACCTAGGTATCCTTCGCCCACTTTCATTAATTGTTCATTATATTTTTATTTCTTCAACGTTCTTTCAAGAAAACTGTAATATGGTTGTAATATTTACTGAATTAAATAATTTTATAAAGAATATTGCCCAGAACAATACCAATGATCCTCTGCAGGAGGTTTTATGCCCCTACATCCATTTTACTTATAGTCCCAATTTTATATTCACAAAAAATGAACTGAGAACCATAAATAAAAAAACCCAAACCTATAAAATTCAATATTATGCTTAGGCATTTAATAATTCAACATTTTTTAAAATTATAAATGTATTTTGTTACATTAGCTGTAGGAAAATAAGGTAGCTCACATCATGTGCTAAAGTATTAATAGCTTCTGTGACAATTCAGTTAATATGTCATGTTTCTCCTCTTCCTGACATGAAAAGTTGTCATGTTGCCGTAACTAACCTTCTTCTCTTTCTATTATTGACAAAGTGCAATTATGTCCGAAGCCTTTATTTTCCATGCCCACCTCATAATACCTTTCTAATTTTTGATAATTTGTCTACAATAAATTTTACCTTGTTCTGTCACTATTCTTAAAATTCACTTAGGTTAAGAACGCAAATGACAAGTGGCGACAACTGCAGGTATGTCGTTGATTGATATCCTTCTTTACAAAATCTAATGAAAATGAGGGTTTATATTTATTATCAAAACTTTGATTATCACACGAATAATAATAATAAAATTGTTCTAATCTTTTCATTGGTACTGTCATAATTTTTAAGGGTCGGTATCTGGTTAAGCAGTGGTGGACCCAGAAAATGCAAAGTATGGGGAGGGCTTGAGGGCAGAGGAGGATAAGGGCTCCCCCACCCAGAAATATTTAGGAAATATGGTAGCTATAGTATAAACTTTAAGGGTCTTTTATCTAAAATGAAAAGTTATAGCCCTACACTGTGCCATAACACAATCATTAATCTTTTATCATATAGGTACATTAAACATTTACATTTTAAGGTTTGTAGGTAAATTACTTGTATTTTTACATCAGGAATAACATGGATATCAGCCACGCAAATATTGGAGGTGCCCCATTTCAGTTTATGCCAGAAGACCGCCTACTGTTACAATGGAAGTGGGTATTATTAATAATTATAGTACGGTATTATAGTGATTAATAACAGTTTGTAAACATACTCTACTAATTAATAAGAAGGTTTAAATTGGGGACGAACGGTTGAATGCAAACCTCGAAAATTACATTTTCTCTTACATTTATAGTGTTAGTTTATAGTTTAAAAATGTTCACTTTTTCATATTCTGGGGGTGGGATTGACTCCCAAAGCCCCTCTTAAATCTTAGTGCTGTTGAGTGAAAATAAAATACTAAATTAAAATGTTGACTGCTACAATAGAACTATAGACTACCAATGTTTCAATTACATAAAGGCAGGCAGCATGTTAGATTTATAATTGTATTTTCAATTGTATTATAATGCTCTTGAAAATGCAGACAATTAATATTTTATCTCAAAAAAGTAAACCAATTTAGTAATATCACACACACATACACACACACACACACATATATATATATACACACACACACACACACACACACACACATATATATACATACACACACACACACACACTCACTGAGCAAATGTAATTGAAACACAATTTTATTCCAAGGCCTTTAGATAAATAGTAATTAATAGGAATTTACAAAAGCATGGTAAATTAGACATGCCAACAATTTTCAGTTATTCTTAGTCCTTTGACAACATGCAGAAATGCAGAACTCTGACCTTGGAATGAATAGCCTCTCTTGTTTTTCGGAGGGGGAGGGAAAGAAGCATGCAAAGTCCCTTTCCTCCAGACTCACTGGTACGTTAATAACTAATGAGTTAGCGTTTAATTGTCTGACTACATTGCTAATAAACAGTTGTATTTTAGCAAACTCTTATTTAACTTAATTCTCATAAAAATGTTCCAACATGCTTAATGCCATACTTGTTTCTATAGCGATACCATTATCTTCAGTTGCTAATCGATCCAGGCGCAATTTATTCTTATATTTATGTAAATGAAAGTACTTCAATATAAAAGCAATTAACTAACAAATAAAACACACTGAGTAATCTACAAAGTCCAAGTTAGCATAAATACGTGTTATCTACGTAGAACACACAATAGTAATATTTTTCTAATAGGTTGTTTATACTAACCAATATTGACACATAGAATATTGTAAAAGAACACTTAGTTAACAAATTGACCATTTACAAAATGATTCTTTACCCATAATTCAATCTAAATGAGAAGGAATTAACAAATCTGAATCAAGAAAGGATGAACCATGAGTAGGACCAGACTGATTATTTTCTGTGTCACTACGGAATCGATAATATATCACGTTTCCCAGGCATCTAATATGTAGTGCTGGGTTAAATTTCTCAAAAGTATGGTGTTGTCAGTTTTAAAGAAATGCTGATTTTTCGAATAACGTTTTGTCATGGTAGATACTTTTAGTCTATTATTTCAGATAAAACGAACAACTTTAGATGGTGTTTGAATTCAAAAATATAAAATAATTTTCATGTTTTTGATTAAATTATTTTCACGTTTGGTGGCGAAAAATATTATGCCTGAAATATTATGGACTGAAAAAATATTACATCTGAAATATTATGATCTGAAAAAAATATTACACCTGAAAAATTATGGTCTGAAAAATATTATGCCTGAAATAAATATAGTCTAAAAAAATATTATGCCTGAAATATTATGATCTGAAAAATTAGACGCCTGAAATATTATGATCTGAAAAATTAGACGCCTGAAATATTATGATCTGAACAAATATTACGGTCTGATTAAATATGCTATTACGTCTGAAAAAAATCGGGAAAAAAGTTGTACAGGATTCATTGACAGCGTTAGGTTAACAGTTCTGTAACTATGTCCATGAATATTACTATCTTCAAATGAATATTTATGCACAAGTATTACATAACCAGGTGGGATTGAAAGCCGAGTACATTGTCACGCGACTCCCTCCAGGCCAGTGTATACAGACGTAACCCGCCTCTTTAGTTACGTCTGCTTAGTTACGACTCCACCCTAAAAGTAACGTAATATAGACATGAAACGTTTAGTCAGAAATGGTTTTGTAATGTTCAAAATTTTGTTTTGCCGACCTATATTAGCTTTTTTCTGTTTTTTTTATTAAATTCCATTTTTAATCTCTTTAGATTCTACCATTCAGTAGTTGTACCCGGAATCAGAATGTTACATTTTTTAAAATATTTCAACACCCAGTTCTAAATATTGCAAGTGTGATGAAATAAATACGTTCGCAGATGCTAAAAAAATAAGAGGGGGAAAATCGTCCAGAAAGACAGAATGAAAGAGAGAAGGGAGAGAGAAGAGAGAGGGAAATTAGACTCGAGAAACGTCAAGTCTAACAAGGTTATTTTTCTTCAACGACTGTTTTGTAGTCGTTTTATATTATTACATAGTCTACACATAGTCTACATACAATGCAAATTTAATTTTCCCTATAATTTAAGACGACACAATACGGATTTCAACTTATTTGATAAAGAATATAAAAACAATGGTAGCTTGAATTTAATTGTCATTCGTTGTGAAAGTTTCACAAATTTACAATTATCACCTACGTAAGAAATCTTCATTGTAATGGTATAGATTCGGCCTATATGAAGTATTGAACACCTTTTTATAATAACAGGAAAACAACAAAAATGGGAACCGAACTTATGTTATGGCATGGAACGTAAAACATTTACATTAAAACCGGTAAAGATTTTCTCGCGTTTCTAATGCCTGCAATTATTGCGTAAACTCAGATCATTTTTCTTGAACTTGCTTGTTTCTTATCTCTGCAGAGCTACCATAAAATAATCGTCTGCTTTCTAGATAACAGCTGTGCCGAGCTTTTCTGTTATCTTACGAACAAATGTTAGATATGTTTTCAATTAAAAACCTAAAAAAGTGTTTTTTTAATATAACTTATTTTTTTCATATAATAAAGTAATTAATATTCTATAAGTACTTAATAAGAATTAAACTGAAAATTAGTAAAAATGTTTTAAATAATTTATAATCTAATTTAAAAGTATGTAAATTTAGTGCACGAAAAAACTTCAACAATAAAGTCCTTGGAAATGCATCAGCTGACATCAAAACAAATAATATATATTATATATATATATATATATATATATATATATATATATATATATATATACTTCATAACCTTAAAACTTTTAAAGCAAGATAATTAATGTTTTATTTATCTACACTTCCTAACTTAAAAATGTAATCAAGGCAACACGAAGTAACTACCAATAATTTTAAAATTTGGGCAATTAATTTTAAAATATAACTAGGCCTAAAACAAAACAAATTACCCAATCGGTTTAAACCATGGCTGAAGTGTCCTCTTTGGTCCGCTTCTGACAGCAATTCGGCCATGGCAACAGCATGGTTCTGCGGAGTGCCGATGACAGTCATACAGTCGGTGATGAACCGTCGTACCTCGTTTATGGTTACTCTGCCTGTCATATTGATCACTGTGATGCCACTGAAAGACTGAAGCTTGTTTATAACACAACAATTTATCTTAGATAGCGGGAATAGAATGAAGGCCAACCAGTGTAACCGCCTGAGGGAATTAATAGGGAAATTTTCTTCATGTGGGAATTATTTGTAAGAGTGAGTCATTTCATGATGTTTTCAAGTTTTGATGGTAGAGTCTATCCCAATCGGTTATAGGGCTAGATGTATTACTGACTAAAATTTAAACTTGTTTATAATTCAATTGTTTACTTCACACATTTATAGTACCTAATATGTTCATAAACTAAAAACACGTCAACACTATATGCGAGATAATTTTTAATGGTTTGTGTTAGAACTTTTAACCGACAATAAATAAATTATTTTTAAGTTTTGATGCGTTTTGAATTTTACAGAAGAGATTTTTTAAATTAACAAAATTCTAGTAGAAATTAAAACTTTAAATATCCTAACTTACTGTTAACTGTTTTTATGTTTCAGGCCAAATACGAAATACATTATTTAAATCAATATATGCATCAATAGAAGGAAAAAATAAACAAATACACCTAAAGTAATTACTATCTGTGTTAAAGTTTACCTAGGATAAAGATCAAAAACAGTTTGTATTTAATTTTTGTTTCAAAAGGTTTCAAATGGCTAATAATTGTTAATGTGAATTTATTGAGAAGTAAATTATCGTGGAAAACACTTGGAATTACACGTGACATTTGCGACGAAAACAGTAGCACTTACTTTTTTCTTTAATGAGGACGACCGTTTCGAGAGATATGCATTGTTGTCAACTCAGACCATAACCCAGTAGAGTAAAGTAATAGCTCAATGTGATTATAATTAGATTAATCACTTAAACAACAGTTTATGACTATCCGAACTTTAAATTTAGTAAATTTGTTAAAACTTACTGAGACATAACGTTTTCGATCGCTATGTGCCGATCTTCATCAGTGTCTTCTGCTTGGAGATGTTGGGTCAAGCAGCGACGGTTTTAAAGGTAGGTTTTCGATAGTATCAAAGAGTATGTGTGATTTGTATTGTATTTGTTCGTTTAATATGTTTGTATTTTGTGTTTTGTGTGTCTGTAAATTTCATATTGTTCTAGTGTGTTGAGATGTGGTCCTTTCTTTGATGTGTAGGATTTCTAAATTATGATAAATGTCTGTGTATTTGTGTCCTGTTTCTTTTAAGTGATTGTAAAATGTTGAGTTGGTGTTATGTTTGTGTTCTTCGACTCTTTGTTTAAAGCTGCGACCTGTTTGTTCAATGTAGAATTTGTTACGTCGCAGTTCAGTTTGTATACGCCTGGTGCTTGTAGTTTATCTTTGTTGTTGGTGTTGTGTTGTATTTTGTATTGTAATTTGTTATTGGTTTTGTATGATATTTTGTAACCTATTTTTTGAAATTTGCGGGCTATTTTGTTTTTTGTTTTGTTTATGAATGGTAATGTGATGTATTTGCTTTCCCTATCTGTACTATTAAATTTAGTGTTTTTTTTGTATTTTGTACCATAGTTTGTCTATTATTGTGGTGTTGTATCCATTTGTGTATGCTTGAAATTTAATTGTGTCTAGTTCTTTGTTTATGTTTTCGGTTGTCATTGGGACTTCTTCTATTTGGGAAGTCTATGGAGCATGGATCTGAAAGCAGCGGGTTTGTGTTGGATAGGGTGGTTTGAGGTGTTGTGGATAAGTGTGTCGTTATGGGTTTCCTGTAAATGTTGAAGCTGTGTTTTTGTGTGTGACTTTTTGTTATGGTTAGGTCGAGGAAGTTTAGGGATCGGTTGGTTTCAATTTCTGAAGTGAAGTGGAGTTTTCGGTGTATTTTATTAGTTTAGGTGAGGAGTTTTTCACATTGACGGGAGTTGCCTCTGTATGATATCATCTACGTATCTGTGCCAGTAAATAAGTTTGTGTGTGTGTGTATTGTTTGTGAGTATCTTGGTGCTTTCTATGTGTTGTAGAAAAATTTGGCTTAGGACACTACTGATAGGACTTCCCATGAGTAGGCCATCTGGTCGGGAATAGAAGTTTGAGTTGTGGGTGAAATATTTAGATATAATAGTAACAATATCCCCATTAGTTTACGAAGTAGAAGACAAGCATAAAACATGAGAAATGATAACATGAGAAGACTTTTCTAAATGTTTAATTTAACTGAGAGTTACAAATTTTTTTAAAAGTTGAAATAGACACTTTTTCTTAGTGTAACTTTATAAAACCTTATCATGAGAATATTATTCAAAAATTGAGTGTTATGTGAGTGCGCACTTGTGTGTATGTGCATGAGTTGTGTGTGTGCAAATGTTTGGATGTGTGTGTCTATGTCAGTGTGTTTTTGTGTGTGTGTGTGTGTGTGTGTGTGGTCACAGTTCCCTCTAACGATAAATTGCCTACACTGCGCCTTGTTTTTGTGTCTGCATTGCATCTATACACGTATATTTCTATGTGTGTGTTCGCGCACATGTGTGCCACGTGTGTGTGTGTGTCCGTGTGTGTGTGTGTGTGTGTGTGTGTGTGTGTGTGAGCGCGCACGAGTGTGTGTATCTGTCTGTCTCTCCGTGCGTGTGCGCGCACTTATGTGTGTGTTTTTAATTTAATAATACTTTATCTCCGAACACATTACAGTTTACGGAAACACTGGATGCTTACGTGACAAGCGCCATGACTGTTGCGAAATAACCAGATGTGCGGTCGTTAATGTCTATGAGCTTATTAGACCTAATTATTTTGACTTTTATGAACTCTGCCCAATGTGTAAGAAGAATGTGAAAGCCCAATGTGTAAGAAGAATGTGAAAGCCCAATGTGAAGTAAGAAACCGTAATATATTCCTCGTGTCTAGATAAGATAATGCGTATAGATACACAGGCATGTTAATTCCTAGAAGCACAAAGCACTTTGAGCTGCTGCTGCACGCACTCACTCGCGTTGAAACGATATCTTCTAAGCTGGAGCTTAATGGTACCCTAACAAAACTTTTCTTCGAATAACTCCTCGGATACAGTAGACTACATTGTCCTCCTAAAAACCTCCAATAGCGTAGTTTTCGCAAGAACTTGAACTCAAAACATACATGCTGGGCTGCAGACACACAAACAATGTCGACCACTGGAGAGTGAAAGGGAATGTGGCCAGGTGTCAGGAGTTATTGCTTTCCAAACGCAATGAACACACAATTGATACACCACTAAAACCTCTAGGCGAGGAGTCAGTTCAAGTAACTAGAAGTCATTCTTGAGACCTTACATAACTCAACAATGTGACTTTGGAACCCTTTAAGAAGAGCAGCAATCAGACTAACACAACCCTATGCTCCACATAACAAGCACGCTTGCATTACGAGCAGCCACCACAATAGACGTAACTATGTTGCTCAATATTCTCGTCTAAGATTCACTCATCTGAGGACCTGCTGGCAATGTCCTCGTACGTGCAGACTACAGCTATTCCAGAACAAGGTTTTGCGAATAATCACGGAGGTGCCTAGATGCACAAGATTAACACTTCCTCACACAGATTTGAAAGTTCCTTTCATCAAGCAACACTTATTTAGCAACGAGGTTCTATATACAGATCAGATCAACATTAATATCTTCACTGGGTAGATATGACCGTACACTTGGCAAGCACAGACGGCCGGTGTTCCTTCTGGTAGATCAGCTCACTCAGTAGATACCTGTGGATACTCAGCTTACCTGTAGATAATACTAACTCGCTGCTTCGCTGCTCTGTTCCAGGTGACGCTGGAGGACATCCTGAGGGATGCAGTCTGCTACAATGGACTTACTAAACAGGTTTTATATGCCATTTCAATTTCGAGTTGGCTGTAGAAAAAGAAGTGTGTGTGTGTCCACTCCCACCATAATCACTATTTGCAAGTAATACCTCTCCTTGTATTTTAGCATAAAGTGAACCTAGCCACCAGGGTTCCTGCATTTTTCCTGTCAGGTTTTCTTTCTTGCTCTGAATTTTTTAACCCCGCTTTTGCGCGACACCTAACCTACAGTTTAATTTCAATATCTCCTGATTCTCCATGGAAAGATCTCAATAGCTTGGTACATGGATAATCTATTCTAATCCTTCACGCGCTTAAGGGTTGGTTACTAACTGCAAGAGCATGTTAGCCGGAGGCAGCTCGCCCTAGAGCAAATCTCCATAAAAAAAAGTTAGGCTAGGTGGTAATGCCTTTGATGATGTAACAGAAATGCGCATCAGGTTAAAGTAAAGTATTTGCGATTAGAGATTTTTTAAGTACTGTAATAATAATTAATTTAATTTGTGCTTCATATTACACTCGCTAGGTTTATATTTTGTAGAAATAAAACTACTGGTAAGTTAGCCAAATATTGTTATCTATTTATTTAGCTGCGACGTTTGGTCACAGATTCGTTACTATTTCCAATCCTATATATATTCATATGAGGCCTGAAGATAGAAAAGAATCTGTTATCGAAACGTCGCTGCTAAATAAATAAATGATAATACTTGACTCGTAAACCAGTCGTTTTATTAAAAAAAAAAAATTTAATTTATGTTTGAATGTTTTCAAATTTTAATGACTATTTTTGTCTTGTGGTATTTATAATAATGGACTTACTGTATTTAGTTTTTTTTAAAGTAACATGTTAAAACAAGAAAATGGATTACAAATTTTGTGAATCGTTACCTTTTTAACAATTATACTTTATTCCTATTACTTAATTTTGAGAAAGCAACTGAACAAAATAGGTAAATAATATTTCGATTGTTTACAAAAAAACATTTATCTATACAGATTGTGAAACATTTAATAATAGCTTATCAATTGTTAAACATTTATCGATATCGATTGTAAAATATTAAACAAAATCGGTTTTAAAACGTTTATCAATACAGATTTTAAACATTTATTTGTATTGATTATAAAACATTTAAGAAATTCATTGGTAAAACGTTTATCAATACCGATTGTGAAACATTTAATAATAGCTTATCAATTGTTAAACATTTATCTATATCTGTAAAACATTAAACAAAATTGATTTTTAAACGGTTATCAATACTGATTGTAAACATTTATCAGTATTGATTATAAAACATTTAACAACTTTATTTGTAAAACGTTTATCAAAACCGATTGTAAAACGTGTCAATACCAATTTTAAAACATTTATCAATAGCTATTGTAAAACATTTATCAATATGAAAACCGTTTGTGAAACATTTAGCACTGTCAGAATTAATGCAAAACAAGTACATATTATGGAGTAAAACACCATAAAATGTTAAATAAATGCAATAGGTGGTATTACACTGTCAAATAAGTTTTAAAGCAGATTTTAATAAAACTTTATTCTTAT
Source organism: Prosapia bicincta (assembly GCA_036971475.1). NCBI lineage: Eukaryota > Metazoa > Arthropoda > Insecta > Hemiptera > Cercopidae > Prosapia > Prosapia bicincta. Next base: position 224,553,038 of record JBAIZL010000001.1, on the reverse strand, counting down.
TTAGTTTTTCTTAAAAATTAAACATATTTAGATTGAGTGATATACCAAATAAAATTTCAGAAACAAAACACTTTGAAACTTCAGGTACACAAGGAAAGCAGTTACACACTGAGTAACATGTGACCTTGACGTGAAATCTTATTGGACAATAAAAACACTGTCTTAAACAAACATTTTTAGGATCCATGTTGTGCTTTAAATAGACTATTACCTAAAGTTTAGTAATAAAAAAATATCTTTTCTACAGATACCGTACGTGAGGTTTAACGGTGTCCCTCTTTCTGCTAGCATTTAACTACTAGCCTGACTGAAAACATTATACATTACATATATGGTCTCTTTCGTAATCTCGTCTCTCTCTTTGCTGAAGCAGAGCAACACATTTAAAGATCATGTTTATATCAAACTATTACAGTATTATCATTTTGTTAATTAGAGCTGTTTACACTTTAAACACGACACTAATGTTTTCTTAGTGGGTTTTGACCCCACACAGCAGCCCAGTTCACCCTAGCGATCTCAAGGTCAGAGACATGGTGAAACCTCACGCACTGTACAACACAATAGGCACTTTGTTTAGTGTTTAGGTTACTATTTTATGTATCTTAGCTTTTTACACAATATACATCTTATTATAAAAAAGGCAGTTGAAGACACTAAGTGAATGATAGTTTACTTTGTGTTAAGTGATTGCTGGATAATTATGCCCTAAAATAATACGAGTGTTTCAGATGTTAGCAGGTCATTGCGTTAAATTAGGTTTGTAAATGTCTGATAGAAGTATCAGTTAGAATGGCATTAAACATAAAGGAAACATTTACCTAATGTCTGATAAGTAAAGAAAATAACTTGAAGTCAATAAGTCTCTGTCACAGGTTTTATGTTTCTCAGGAAGTAGAACCTAGTAACTACGCTATAAAAACATGGCAACACGTTCGTCCCCCGTAGTCATGGAAACCGCCAGTGAATGATTGTGCAAAGCGGTGACAAATTTCTTCGATCTATGATGCAAAATACTTTTATAAGAATATATTTTTAATTTTAATGAAAAACATTTAATGACTTCTTAAACTTAATTGTTTGCCCAATGTATAATTTGTTTTGGTCTTTAGACTGTGTAGTTTTTTTTTGTATTTTGTTTGAACTTATTTTCATGTGTTGTATTGATGTTGTGTTGCATTTTGCCGTTAATTTCAAGTACTTTGCTTTTTTAGGGAATTTTTTTAAGCTATTTTCTTTAAAGTTTTGTTTATTTAGGTAGGCGTGAGAATTTTTTTATCTGTTTTGTTGTTTTTAATAGGTAAGTATTTGATAGTATTGATTTTTGTCTTTTTCGTGGAAATTGGATTTGTCAAGTCTATGGAGTCCTGGATCTAAAGGCAATTTGTTTATGTAGGTGGTGGTTTTAAGTGTTGTGGATGATTTTGTCTGCCATTGTTGACTTTCTGTAGATATTTAAGGTGTTTTTGTGTCTAGAGGGTGTTTTAATTTACAGAGAGGTCGAGAAAATTTAAGAATAGGTCAGTTTAATGTTCTTAAATGGACCTTACATTTGTTCAAATGGATTAGTTATGCAAGTCGTTAATTCGTTTGATAAAAAATTTTAAAATTCCTGCCATTATCTTGGACAATAAAACCCACAAATCTGATTTCAGGCTTAGTAAGTCTTTATAAAATAGATATTGTTCTTAACAAAAAGAGTTACAAATAGACAAAAGCGACTTTTTTTAGATAGAAATAATTACGAATACCAAACAGAAACAAGCAACAGAGGAACAATTAACTGTTTAGAAAGTTTTAAAATAGTAATGTTTTATATCAGGTTCGAAGGCGTTTGTTCAAGTAAAGGCATTTTAATGTAAAATGTAAATATATCTGTTACAGTTTGCTGGTTGAATTAAACATTTTTTTAAAATAATTTGGCAGTGTTTTAAAAATGCTGAAATTACTAACATTTACAAAAACATTGTGCTGATAAATCTTATTTCCTCTTATTATATATTCGTGATAAAAATGTACAAATTTGTCAGTTTTACAAAATTCTAAAAATATATTGTAGTACATGCCTTTTTACAAACATACATAAAAATACATAACCAATATATAAAATAATATATGTGGTAAACTGTTATACAATCTATCTAAAACCTTAAGGCGCTCCTAATCAATCATTGTTACTATCTGTGTACCTAACAATATTTCTTATCAACAAACATATTTCTTGATGATGTGTTTGTTAATAAAATGTAACAATAAATTTACAGTTCATACAAAATATACACAACTAATGGTGTACTTTACACAGAATCTATACACCTAATTTTAGGCGTATGGTTTATACAAAATGTACACTGTTCGTACACTTTGAACATCTAGACACCTAATTATATAGTACATAAGAAATGTCCAGAACTAATGATACGTTTTCAATTAAATAAACGCACTTCATGTAGTGTACAATTCTACACGGTAGATAAAAGCTCTATACCCAGTGGTACAGGACACACCAATGTACTCTAGGGTACTTATAT
>JBAIZL010000001.1:224523007-224545507 GCA_036971475.1 Prosapia bicincta | reverse complement strand
AAAATATTTCTTTGTCAACGTAAGTAGGAATTAACTTTAAAAATATTTTGTTGATATTACTCGTTTTTATTTAAGAATATGAAATGACATAAGAAATAAAATAGACGCTGTGCGATTTTGTTTATTCTCAAAGATTAATATATCTCTTTTAATGTTTGTCCGTATATCACTACATAGATCTGTACTTTAACATCTCAATGAGATAAAATTAGATTTGCTTCAACTGTAACAAGCGCAAGTAGTAAACATAGCCACTGTTATGTAATGCACTATTTCTGTTGTGAGATATTATAAGAAATGTATAAATAGAGTTTAACTTTGTGATATAATAAAGCCTTCATGTGTGGACTCTCTGAAGGACAGAATGAGTTCCAGATTTGAGTAACTCGTCTATAATGAGACAATATAGAACTTCATTACTTGAGTGGGCTCAACATAGTCGAAATATGCTCAAAATATGCATTCCCTATAATAAACTGTTCTATCCTAATAAAAAAACACATAGCAACCATTAAAATTTGATAAAAGTCAATAATGCCACTATAAGAGAATGTTATGAATGCACACCGGGGCGCTTTGCAGCGCTCTCTTTTTTAAAAATCCTTATTTCATGAATATTTGGGAATCGTCAAACAAAGTTACGTACATTGAAGTCCATTAGGGCATTTTACACGTAATAACAGCTTTCATATTACTGTCAACTCGTTTTCTATGAAAACTCTGAGAAATTGAAGAAAATTGAAGGTGTAGTGGAAATTTAAATACAATTTATTACTAAATTGGCAAATTTATAGCAGCTCTAGCCGATACAGGAATAACTGAAACCTTATAATACATCAAGGGTGATACCCCTGACGTCATTCTACCCCTGACGTCGTCCACCCCTGTTTTTAGGTAGTATTAAATGCAGTTACAAGAAGATTTATTGATTGGTTTTGAAGAGTAAATTATGTAAAAACAAACACAAGCTCACGAAAAAAGTTTCAGTAGTTAGATTCGGATAGGTAGCTAGATGGAACATTTGAGCCAGTTTATCATAATGTTGCCTACATTTTACATCTACAAAACTTGATAACTGTCTCCACGGAAGTGCCTTTCCTGACGCCAGTTATCACAAAGCACACAACAGATGCAGTTGTACAGAATAGAAAACGAAACTCTGCAACTGTCGGTGAGTATATTTTATAAATTTTCCAGTAGTGTGTTTAATTATTTAGGAAGATAGGTTTCAAAACCTTATCTGTATTAGGTAATACTAGATGGGTTTGCAGTTATCACAAAGCACACAACAGATGCAGTTGTACAGAATAGAAAACGAAACTCTGCAACTGTCGGTGAGTATATTTTATAAATTTTCCAGTAGTGTGTTTAATTATTTAGGAAGATAGGTTTCAAAACCTTATCTGTATTAGGTAATACTAGATGGGTTTGCTTCGAAAAAAATATTTCAGATAAACTTACAAATATAAGTGGAAAAGCATTTGAAATATAAAATAAAAAACCAAAACTTCGTATTTAGGAAATTCTATGAAATCTTTATTTTGTGTAAAATCTTAGTAAAAAATTAAATCATGATCAGGAAATTAGTGATGGCGAAGCAAATGAACGAACACATCACATGGGGTAAATAAAATAGGTCATTAATAACTGAGCTGAGTGGAAACAATTTGGTGTTTTAAATTACTTTACGGGTTTTTCGTAAATTGAAACGCTATCAAACATTATACTAGTATTGTTTATGTCATTAGTTTGTCAAGTGGGCCTGTGTGCTCTAGGTGTAGTCAGTGTGCTGGACAAATCTGTCAGCTTAGTGAGCAGGAAGTATATGTGTGTAGGTTTGGCAGTGTCTGTAGCCTGTACTAAGTGTTTTGGACAAATCTGTGAGCTTAGTGAGCAGGACATATAAGTGTGTAGGTTTGGCAGTGTCTGTAGCCTGTACTAAGTGTTTTGGACAAATCTATGAACTTAGTGAGCTGGTCATATATGTGTGAAGCTTTGGCAGTGTCTCTAGACTGTACTAAGTGTTTTGGACAAATCTGTGAGCTTAGTGAGCTGGTCATATATGTGTGAAGTTTTGGCAGTGTCTCTAGACTGTACTAAGTGTTTTGGACATATCTGTGAGCTTAGTGAGCTGGTCATATATGTGTGAAGTTTTGGCAGTGTCTCTAGACTGTAATAAGTGTTTTGGACAAATCTGTGAGCTTAGTGAGATGGTCATATATGTGTGAGGTTTTGGCAGTGTCTCTAGACTGTACTAAGTGTCTTGGACAAATCTGTGAGCTTAGTGAGCAGGGCATATATGTGTGTAGCTTTGGCAGTGTCTGTAGCAGGTACTAAGTGTTTTGGACAAAATCTGTGAGCTTAGTGAGCAGGACATATATGTGTATAGCTTTGGCAGTGTCTGTAGCCTGTGCTAAGTGTATTGGACAAATCAGTGAGCTTAGTGAGCTGGTCATATATGTGTGAAGCTTTGGCAGTGTCTGTAGCCTGTACTAAGTGTTTTGGACAAATCTGTGAGCTTAGTGAGCAGGGCATATATGTGTGTACCTTTGGCAGTGTCTGTAGCCTGTACTAAGTGTTTTGGACAAATCTGTGAGCTTAGTGAGCAGGACATATATGAGTGTAGCTTTGGCAGTGTCTATAACCTGTACTAAGTGTTTTTGACAAATCTGTGAGCTTAGTGAGCAGGACATATATGTTTGTAGCTTTGGCAGTGTCTGTAGTCTGTACTCAGTGTTTTAGACAAATCTGTGAGCTTAGTGAGCAGGCATATATGTGTGTAGCTTTGGCAGTGTCTGCAGCCTGTACTAAGTGTTTTGGACAAATCTTTGAACTTAGTGAGCTGGTCATATATGTGTGAAGCTTTGTCAGTGTCTCTAGACTGTACTAAGTGTTTTGGACAAATCTGTGAGCTTAGTGAGCAGGACATATATGTGTGTAGGTTTGGCAGTGTCTGTAGCCTGTACTAAGTGTTTTGGACCAATCTTTGAGCTTAGTGAGCAGGGCATATATGTGTGTAGCTTGGACAGTATCTGTAGCGTATACTTAGTGTGTTGATCTTAGTAATCCGGAAATTAGTGCGTGTAACTTTAGCAGTTTCTGTCGCCCATACCCAGTGTTTTAGTCGTATCTGTAAGCTTAGTGAGCTGGACATATCTTTGTGTAGCTTTGGCAGTGTCTATAAACTGTACTAAGTGTTTTGGAGAAATCTTTGAGCTTAGTGAGCAGGACGTATCTTTGTGCAGCTTTGACAGTATACGGTAGCTTATACTTAGCGTGTTGAGCTTAGTGATCCGGAAATGAGTACGTGTAACTTTGGCAGGGTCTCTAGCCTGTACTAAGTGTTTTGGACGTATCTGTAAGCTTAGTGAGTCGGACATATTTTTGTGTAGCTTTGGCAGTGTCTGTAGCCTGTACTAAGAGTTTTGGACAAATCTGTGAGCTTAGTGAGCCGGACATATATGTGTGTAGCTTTGGCAGTGTCTGTAGCCTGTACTAAGTGTTTTGGACAAATCTGTGAGTTTAATGAGCAGGAAATATATGTGTGTAGCTTTGACAGTGTCTGTAGCGTATACTTAGCGTGTTGAGCTTAGTGATCCGGAAATGAGTGCGTGTAACTTTGGCAGTTTCTGTCGCCTATACCCAGTGTTTTGGACGTATCTGTAAGCTTATATAAAAACTACTTATAGAATTAGTATTTAACCTATTTAAAGCCAAAGCGGGAATTTTAAATTTGTTACGATTTGTCCTGCGCTTTTGTGGGTGGCATTCTCATTGTTTCTCTGAAATTCGAATTTTACAAATAGTAAGTAAAGTTGCTTTAAAAGGCGAGGTAGCTTTTATACATATAATAATATTTATACTGACTCCTTTGTATACAATTAAGATGGCGCAGTAGAGATAGAATAAAGCTCCCTTAGTTGGGTAGAGACGGAATTCAAGGATGGTAACCTAATATGCACCGAAAAACGCTTATGGATAGCGGTGAATCATGGCTTGTATGGATAGTGTCACTTATTTTTTTTTCAAGTGTGGAATAAAGAGGGGTTCTTTATTACACTATGATTTTAACGACAGTAATTTCGATTCTCAATCAATTCTAACAAGATTTCTTTCACTAATTCATGTTTAAAATTATTAATAAATAATATAGGGCTTCCTTCAGCAGTAATTTTGTTCTATGTCACAAGCAGTGTTATTTTAAACAATTTTTTTGTGATATCTAAATGAAATATTTTCTCTATCTTGATTAATCCTTATTTTAACCACTTGCCCAGCTAGCATTATAACCATACTTCACGCATCCTTTATCGACTGTCGGACTGATAAATAAATCGAATAAAACAGATAATATCTAACATGGGGATAAAATCTGTATAACCATTGTTCCTATATAGGTTATTTCGTATAAAGGGTTTAAAAAATATATTACAAAATACCCTTGTAATAAAAGCTACATAATTTTATTGGAAATAAAAAAGTAACTCATTTCTCGGAAAAAAAACCAATTTTAATCTAACGCTCGGGCGTTTCTGGACTTTTTTTTTAAATTCAACTACAATACTCGAATATCGAGCGTAGTTTTGTATGTATTCCCTTGTCATTAAGGGTGTGGTCCCGTCTGCTGAGTTAAATTAGCTCTGCTAGTTTTCTATCTTCGTGACGTAGGTTCTAAAGTTGACAGGTCGCAGTTCAAGGTCATTAATAGAGTCCATATTTTCCTCCAACAGGTGTTGCTTCGACTGTTGGAGATAACACCAGTATAGTGCGTATTTATCTTTTTCTGTATTTACGTACAACTGTGTAACAGACATTATCGCGAATTATGTAATGACCTTTGAACGACCTCTAGGCTTATGAAGGGCCAAATTTTAATACGTTTTTTCAATTAGAACGTGTCGCTGATAAAAACGCATCGGACGTGCAAGTTTGGCGTATAAACGCAATTGATAAAGTCAAATTCAATTTAATTTCCCCGACACGGATCAGCGTTCACTTCAGCGATAGCTAGAGGTCGTCACTTGTTTATTAGTTCTTGATAACTCTGTTCTTGTCTATCCAAAGCACGTCAGCTGTTTGTGAGTTAACGGATTTTAAACAGCAACAATAGTGTTACATTTGAGTAATGTGGCATGTCAATGCGAGATGGAAGTTCCGGATTTTATACAGTCCATTTTAATATGTTGGCTTTTAGGTTTTTTATCTGTATACTATATTTTTACATATTTGAATTTAGATAAACCATTGTTATTGATGGATAATTTGAATAGGTTTTTATCTCCTGGAGATTCAAATTAGGGGTCGAAACGTAGATCTTTATGTTACAATGTAGGAGATCTCTATACTTCACCTTAATGAAACAAATTATTCATAAAGAAAGATTTAAAAAGAAATTAAAGTATAATAATAGAAGAGAGAGAATTTTGATCTCAGGGATTGTGACGTATAATGATATCACAATTCCTGATCAAAACTCTCTCTTTTTTATTATTATAGACTACTTTAATTTTCTTTTAAACCTTTCTTTATGGTTAATTTGTTTCATTAAGGTCAAGTATAGAGATCTCCTACATTGTAACATAAAGATCTACGTTTCGACCCCTAATTTGAATCTCCAGGAGATATAAACAAACGTATTCATAATATACATCAATAACAATGGTTTATCTAAATTAAAATATGTAAAAAAAATACAGATACAAAACCCAGAAGTTAAAAATTAAAATGGTCCGTATACAACAGGTATATATAAACAACAGCTTTATATAGTTTGTTTCATTGTTCGTCTGTAATTCGTGGTAATAGATCAAATCAGTCTTAAACTATAGGCGTAAAATTATATAAATATAATACATTACATCAAAATGTAATTGAGTTTTGTGTACAAAATATATAAAACAACCACAAAAGTGAAGTTAATGACTTTATGAGAATATTAAATTTAGTTACACATAATAACCTTCGTTTTATTTTACTAAAAACAATTAAATCACAATAATACATTTCTATTTTATTATTAATTACGATCAGAGAAACTTTAACTTTATTATAAAACTTACTATTACTTTGGCAAACCTAACAACACCTTGCCAAACTTACAAGCAACTTGGCAAATCTAATAAAAACTTGGCAAACCTAATAACACCTTACCAAACTTAATTACAGCTTGCCAAAATTGATTACAACTTCCCAAACCTATAAACAACCTGTAAAACGTATTAATAAGTTGTCAAACTTAATAACAACTTGCCAAACCTATAAACAGCTGGCCAAGTTTTTAACAGCTTGTCAAACGCAATAACAACTTGGCAAAGTTATTAACATCAAGGAAAACGTATTAGCAGCCTGGCAAACTCAATAAAAACTTGTCAAACATTTTAATACTCTACCAAACCTATCAATGCCAGACCTAACAACGACTTGTCACGTATTAATCTGGCCAACTTATTAACAGCTTGTCAAACTCAATAACAACTTGCCAAAGTTATTGACAACAAGGAAAACTTATTAGCAACCTGGAAAACTTATCGACAACTTTTCAAATCTATAAACAACTTGCCAAAGTTATTAAAAACTTACCAAACCTATTAAGAGCTTGATATACCTATAAATAGCTTGTTAAAGCTATTAAAAACTTTCTAAACTTATTAGCAGCTTACTAAACTTATTACCAACTTTCCAAACTTATTAGCAACAAGGAAAACTTATTACCCACTTGACAAACTTATAAAATAAGTAAATATTTGAAAACATAAGCAAGCTATAACATGTTTGATCGCAACAGGCGATATCCGTCAATGCAATATTGCCGCCCCGCATAACGTTTCCAAGTGGCCATATGTTTGGTAAGATATTACTTAAATAAATAAAACCTCTCAACCACTAAAACCTTTTATGTAAATCCTTGTCTACGTTTCGATTGCAACTCAATCATCTTCATAAGCAATTATTACAAGAATAACTCAGACAAAATAGCTATGGTTAATCTTGTAATAATTTTTTCTGAAGATGATATCTCTGCAATCGAAATGTTTATAAGGGTTCAAATAAAAAGTATTTGTGTTGAAAAGATTTGATTTATTTAAAATACGTCACAGATGTTCCAAGCTTATTAATAAAGATGGTAGTATAGGGAAGGTTGACAGAAATTTTGTTTCAGTTAGTTTGATTTATAGTGTAAAATCTATGGAACCAAAAATATCGTAAAGTAACTTCATAAAAGCATTTAGTGCTTCAAGTTCCCTTAAACATTTGTTTGGATATTCTGTTATACCATAGAGAAGGCATAAACTCTATGCATTAACAGAACGCAATATAACCTTATCTAGGCCTATATGTTTACATTTTGCAATTTTTACTTTTAAATTTCATTAAAAAGGCAAAAATTTAATAATATAGTAATTAATTAATGACGAAAACCAACACATCCATTAATGAAATCAAACGTGTTTCAATAATAAGGTAATCATCATCAGTGAGAAGGGTATCACATAATTTAAACAATAATGTTCTTAATATTATTGTTCTAAGAATTATTATGTTGATATTATATTAGCTATTGATGATGATTACTTAATCAATGAAACGCGTTTGAGGTAGGTTGTGAACTATTATGTCATTCATTGTTAATAGGTTATTTAATTACTACCCGTGCTCACGCGAAGCTCTAGAGTTTTGGGGGAATAATTATAGATTCAGCCAGTATTTTAGATTAATATATTTACCCTTTAAAGTGTTAGGATATAACCCTCTGCGAAAACAATAAAGAAGTAATGACATAACCTTTAATCAAATCATATCGTAACCAAACGGAAATGACTTGACCTGACTATGGGCTCCAACAAATATTCATTTTCCTAAAATGCTGACTTGATCATCACAGTATTAGTCCAGGATCTTTGCAATGAATGTCTTATTTTGGACGTTAAATGTCTGAACAAGAAAACAATGCACAATGCACAAAACATCATTTAACAGCATTTAGTAAACAAGTGATGATGACAGAACCTGACCGAAACACCCTACTTCTTAAAAACATAAAATTAATGTAGAACCCCCATTTGTCCGGTACGAAGACTCAAACAATTACCATTTTAGAAAAAATAACGAAACGATCACTTCATGAAAAACGAGGGGGAGAATATGGGTAAAGAAGAGAATAAAATGAAAACGGCATTAAAAGATGAGAACTTGTATAAATTTAAAAACATATTAAAAATGAAGTTGCTTGAGGAAATCATCTTGAATTCACTGATTAAACTAATTTTAAAAATACTTAACTAAGTGAATACGTAATTGCTTATTCACTTAGTTAAGCAATTTTAAAATTAGCTATGTTAAAAATGCTTAAAATATCAAATTAAATGTAATTAAAGTAAGGCATATTCACACACACACACACACACACACACACACACACACACACACATGTATATATATATATATATATATATATATATATATATATATATACTATATATATAAGTATATACTAGCAGAGTACGAATATTTGTAATGATTTAATTTGTATTTGTATTTGGATTGAATTAAATTTACTGGAACTAAATATAAATAAACCAAACTATAGTTTATAAACCTACCGTTAAGGGAGTTTCTAAGGCCAGTAGGGCGGAACCCTGATGGAATTTCTAAATAAAAAACGGCCTATGTGAAAACCAGGAATCCTAAGAATATGTAAAATTTCAGGTATTTATTTCCCGTGCCCACGTGTTCGATACGGGAAAAATTATACCGGGCGATGCAAAAAGTCATTAGGGATACGAAAAAAATAATAAAAACCTTCCCTCAAGGAAATAGAACTTCTATCTAAATAAAGTTGGACAAAAAATTCATTGTGGAGTAATAAGAAGTACTACGTCCGCGTATCAACGGTGCGCCGTACTACGTGTACATATATTTAGATATATGCCTACCTATAAAATATCCAGTTACAATAGATTGTATATTTAAATATAACTATAAAGTGTCCAGTCAGGATATTTGGTTGTAATTTTATACAACATTACCTAATTAAACGTCTACTTCCGAGGAGTAATACTTCGTCACTTGATCTCTATTCTAGCCTTACATGTGTACATTTTGTTAAACGTATAAAATTACAACCAAACCTATCCTGACTGGATACTTCATAGGTATACAAAATTAACCTTCCGTGGCAATAACAAACAATAATTGTCAATATTGCTTCAGGACATGTGTTTGATTAATTTTATATGCATTGTATTGGGGTGGGCAATGTGCATTTTTACCAGCACTATAAGCACCACGTTTGGGGAGGAATTATATCTGTCCAAAACTGTAAACTTTTGGGGCGTGAGCGAGAGTTTTCATAATTTTTTTCGTATCTCTGATGACATTCTTCGTCGCCCGGTATAATTGTTTTCGCTAAAATCAAACACGTGGGAACGGAAAATAAATACCAAATTTCAGTTCAGTGTGTCAAGTAATTTTTACGTGATTAAGTAATACACATACAGACAGACACCATTAGATTTGTATATAATGGTTCTCAATAAATATATCAAACTCTAAACTTACTGATTATTGTCTTGAAAACCAAGGGAAGGAAAAACTTCTGTTTGTAACATAACATTTGTAAGGTAAACTAACCTAGAAATATGAATAATAATCAATTACTAACGGTGGTTTAAAAGTTACTGTTACAGGTGATTATCAGCTAATAAGTAAAGTTAAATAATAAATGGAATATATACAAATTGAATGTTAAAAGGGGTTTTCAATGCCCGTGGGGAGTGCCCTGATTGAGTGTAATTTTTACGTGATTGAGTAACACACACACAGATCATTAGATTTATATATATAGTAAGGCATATACCTGTATGTCTTACAAAGTAAAGCATTTACAAAAAGCTTAAAAATTTTTAAAATTTTTTCCGTACTTACCCACCGAGTAGTATATTGACACCTCCGTGGAGCGGCGCTAGTGTCGTCATATGATGGTTTGTTGTATTTTTATGGTGATGGGCATAAGTAGCACTAAGCAGAGCTAATTTATGAGTAGCCGTGGCTCCTGAAAGCCCTAACATCTTCCTCGCCGGAATAACACTTTCTGGCTCCATGGATTTCTGTACTTTACCAACCTAACAGTCAAGCAATATCTTTCTTCCGGTTTCAAAATCATTTTACATTAATAAAACAATTCAGTTACGCAAGAAATGTTCTTTATTGAATTCGTTGTTCTCCGTTAAGGCACTTGAAAAATTATTTTTAAGAAGAAATATTTACCTTTGAAATAAATATAACCGTTTTCTTTATTCCTAATGATTGGCCTATTAGATTTTATCGTAGAAGTCACCTTGGGCGAATTAAGGACACTTTATTCATTAAAAAATAAAAATATCAGTCTTTCTTCACTTTATATCTGTCGATGTTTTTTAAAAATCAAATTCTGTACATTTTCAAAGTGAAATTAAAAATTAAGTCAAACTGTATTATGCAATGGCCTGTACATTTTTATCTTAAACAAGACTCTGATCTAGTGTCTAATTAATCCTTCTGTAGTTACGTCTCAACTCATCTTAGGAAACTCGCAGTTAATAATTACCTTACAAGAAATAAACACATTCAACTTCGGCGTTTAAATTAAAACAACACAAAATTAAAAACATCAGCAACATCACTACTTCCTGGGAAAGAGGTTATTGCAAAACAATGCGAACTGCAGTCTACAGGGAAGTGTAGGAACTTGTTGAGAAAATCCATAATCCAGAGGGCGCAAGTGGTGGTATTCGTTACCTATTCCAAGGACTGTTTAATAATTTTGTTCCGGTCACTTATAATGTTTATTGATTTGCTAAGGGAGATATATAATTACTAACGATAGGTTGCAGATGCTGTTAATTACGAGACAACGTTCAACCCGTTTATTTTTCAATTCCTTCTATTAGCTCACACTCTCCTGATATATATTCGCATAAAAATTTTCAATCGTTAATAAAATACGTTTTTATTCTTCCAATCAAGTTCAAATACATTTTTTAACCCATAATGGATGACAATCGATGTTAATAAAGTTTATTCAAATTTTTATTCAATAATTAAATTGTAGAAAATTGGAGGGTCCAGGTTGGATTCGAACTGATATCTTCGTGTTCGAAGACTAGAGCTTTGATACTGAACCAACTTTCGTATAGAAATGTATTTGTTAAAGATGTATATGAATAAACAACCCATAACATCTGGGTTGTTACCCAGATAACATAACTTTTCTTTTGACCCCATCTGGTTATCGTAGAAACCTCCATTGTACAACCTTAAATTCTTGCATGGATACCACACAATCAAAAATAATGCACTATGATTAAAAATGAATGAAAAATATAATAATAAACAAACTGGATTAACGGTATCGAACTTTGCTTCAGAAAACAATGCGAGAGGAAAAAACTGCAACACAAAGCAAGCGACAAAAAAAAGAAAAATAATAGTCCAACACCCTACATAGAAAGAAAAATGGAAAATTGCAAGGAAATTCGCTTTCTATTTTGCCACTTAATATTGTAATTGTGACGTATGTATATACATATTTATATTAATTGTAATTATAAAATAAAAAGAAACTAAAATATGATATTTGTTAATTTAAGTAGGAATTGATTTTAAAAAAATAAATAAAAATTATATTTCTTGTTTCACCTTCCTTTGAGGTGATCCTTATGTTCCTCTGACTGAACAAAACATTTTAAACCAAAAAAGCACAAAATTAAAAATTATATCTTAGATATTTTAATTAAATTTTTTATCGTTTAACTTCTAATTTATCTTTAAAATTAAAACCTTTGTTTCCTCCTCCTGTTCGTTTCCAAGACGAGTGTGGAAAAAAATTAATTGCCGATGGATCTTGTCGAAAGTTAAAACGCACAAATACTACGGATTTGGAGAAATAGATACAGCGGGAGGCGGGGACGAACCAACGTGAGATTTGGGGCTAACTTCCCCCTCCAGGAGAAATAAGTTTAATTTTTATCTTTACTATAAAATTGGTAGTTTGTAAAAAAATTATAATCATTTAAAACTCTCATAATGTAATTTAAGTGCTATGCTTTAAATGATAATTTTTCTATAAACAAGTTTGTCAGTAAACTGACTGAATGTTGCTGAACCTAATAATAATAAATATTTCAGTTATCTAATTTAAATTTGACTGACATTGTTTCCATCTTTGTTATGAATCAGAAATGCATTTCGCCAGGAAATGGATATTTCCACTTGTGCCTCAGCTGAGACTCAAGACCTATCTTATCGTAGCTTGCATCCTCCTAGCCTGCACGTTCTATTGGGATCTGGTCACACTTAACATTCTGTATGGCAACGAAACCACCGGCAAGTTCAGGTCAGTTCTCACGACAGATTTCGTTGTCACGTTGTATAGTTTATTATTACAAATACATTCAGAGAAAGTACCATTATTAATTTTAAACTGCATCATTGATTTTACTTTAGAGGTAAACATTTCTTTAAATTTTATAGGTCAGGAAATAAAACTTTTAAAATGATATTGGGAGAGAGAGAGAGAGAGAGAGAGAGAGAGAGAGAGAGAGAGAGAGAGAGAGAGAGAGAGAGAAAGAGAGTGAGAGAGAGATAGGGAGAGAGAGAGAAAGCGTGAGAGAGAGATAGGGAGAGAGAGAGGCAGCTAGAAAGAGATGCGATTAAAATAATGAGTAATGAAGGAGAGAAAAGAAAAAAAGGAAAAGACGTGCATAGAAAGACATTTTTAAAAAAAAGTCAAAGAGGTAAAAAGGGAAACAGAAGGAGGGAGAAAGATATGACTAACTTATCAGGTAATTATGGGAGAGAAAGAGAAAAAGAAAATGTGGGCGGGGAGAGAAAAAAGTACAAAGAAGTAAATAAAGAAACAGAGGGTGGGAGAAAGATGTGACTGACTGAAGAAGCTATTAAAGGTGAGAAATAGAACAAAAGAAATGTATGTATGGAGAGAAAAAAGTACAAAGGGGAAAGGGAGGAAACAGAGGATGGGAAAAAGATATGATTAACTGGGTAAGTAATTAAGGAAGAGAAAAGAATAGGAGAAATATGGGCAGGGAGGAAGAAGTACAATTAAGTAAAGAAGGAAACAGGGGCACGGAGAAAGAAATGCCTAACTGAGTAGGTATTTAATGGATAGAAAGAGAATAAAAGAAACATGGATGGGAGAGAAATAAAGAAAGTACAAAGAGAAAACAATAGAGGGCGAGTGAGAGAGATAAGATTAAGTAAACAAGTATTGGAAGAATAACAAAAGAAGATAATGTAAATTTGTTTTACCTTTGCGAGTGTATAGGCTTGCTCATAAAATGTTCTGAAAATATTAAAAATTATTACGTAATAAAAATAGGTTCTTTAATGTAAATGAATGATTCAAGTAGTAGTTGAATATACCATATCTGTTGCTATTCTAATCAAACCGTTTCTGGGTTCCAGAGAAAGGAAATCATTCGGCTGGGAATGGGCGTGTGACGGCGAGACGCAACAATGCCTGCGACAGGCCCCTGGCCACGCCTCTGGTGCTTCTCTGACGTCATGCCTGATGACTTGCGGCCCACCTCAGCTCTGGCCTCTGCCCACAGGAACTCTTACATTGAGCAAAGGAACGTTCTCCTTCCATTTAAATCAAATCAAATTTCACTTGAAACGTTCGAACAATAAAATGATCAACGAAATGCTACAAGCCTCCATAAAGTTATTTAAAAAGAACGTGAGATCTCTGTGCGAAGATACACCGCCTGCTAGTGACGCTAGAGTTGTGGTAACGGTTACAGTGACCGGGTTCAACAGTGACGTTAGGTTTGTTCTTAACGTGGACGAAAGTTACAGGTTACTGATTAATAAGAACGGTTCTGTGATTAACATATCGTTACACTCGATCACGTATCTTGGTGCGAGACACGGCCTGGAAACTCTGCTGCAGTTAATTTGGTGGGACGAGAGGTCGAACTCGTTGAAAATTATCGATAAAGCTATAATACACGACAGGCCGTACTTTACTTACAGAGGGCTGCACCTGGACACAGCTCGTCACTATATACCGATAGCCGCCATTAGAAAAACAATCGACGCCATGTCGATGCACAAATTAAATGTATTTCATTGGCACATGACAGACGCTCACAGTTTTCCATTTTATTCTAATAAGCACCCAAAGATGGCGCTTTACGGCGCTTATTCAGATTCAGAAATTTACACTCTGGAGGACATCAGGTCTGTGGCGGAGTTCGCGGAAATACGCGGGATCCGAGTGTCGGTAGAGATCGACTCTCCGGGCCGCGTCGGGTACGGGTGGAACCTGGGAGCCCAGTACGGAAATTTAAGCCTGTGTCTCAATTTTCATCCTTGGGATCAGTACTGCGATCAACCACCTTGCGGGCAAATTAACCCGTCCAATGAGAATGCTTACCAAATTTTGAAAGACCTCTACTCGGAAATTGTAAACTCAACCGGGGAGCCGGACTTTATTCATGTCGGGGGCGACGGAGTTGATCTCAGATGCTGGGAAAGTTCGGAGGAAGTTACATCGATGGAGGTGTACAACAAGAAGGGCGTCCTTGGCATCTGGGAACTGTACGAGTCCAGGCTGCTGGAAAGTCTGTCGGGCTTCAAAGCATCCTCGAATAACGTTATAATCTGGGCAAACGCGCTAACCGGCGGCACGTTCGACTACGACAACTCAAAGTACTACATTGTACAATCGCACGGGGAGAGTAACTGGGGCGAAACTGAGAAACTATTGTCCAACAACTACCGCGTAATCATCTCGCACTCGGACAAGTGGTTCTTAGACTTGCGGCCGCAATGGGAAACGGTTTATAAACACAGGCCTTGGTTTGACTTAATATTGTTTAAAAAGGATTTAATTATCGGCGGAGAAGTTTGCCTATGGACGGATAAAACCGATGCGCTTTCTTTGGAGTCGGTAATTTGGCCCCAAACGGCCGCTTTTGCCGAAAGACTTTGGTCGGACCCTGAAGAACAGCCGATGGAGAGTGTCACCACCAGGTTGTCATTTCATAGGGAAAGAATTTTGAAAAGAGGAATAGCCGCAAATGTGTTGGGGCCTAAATGGTGTCTCCAAAACCCAGGGGACTGTGATTGAGTAGACAGAAATTGTGAAAAAAACATTTTTATTTAAGTTTCATTAGTATTTTTTAAAAAGTTGTTTACCAAATAAAATAAAACATTTTTAAGATACGAAAACAGTCTAGCTCTAATTACCTGTTTGAATATTCTGCTCACTAAGGAACTCTTAAAATAATAGAAAACAAAACAATGTCTAAAACATGATTAAGTATAAACGTGAATTAATAGTTTCCGTTTAAGGGAGTAATCAAGGACACAAGTTAGGAACAAATCTTCGTCTGTAATGCAAGAAGGAAGGAAGAGCTAGTGCAGGTAACAACACGTCCTCAATGTATGACAGTATCTAGAAGAATGGAGAAGGGACCTGCAAGAGTAGGCAAAGGGGTTCCAGAATTTTTCATTTCATTTACAAAGAAAATTTACTTAGATTATGTTTGGGAACAATAGGCTATGTGTAACGTCTATTGGTTTCCATAGATACGAATAAAGGATGGCAAATTTAAATTTAAAGTATATTTTTCATAAATAACAAAAATACACAAAACATTTCTTAAACAAAATTATATTAATTTAAAACAAACAAAATGACCTTTTGGAAGGTCTATCTGTGCGCTGCGAGTGTCATCTTTGTTGTAGGATTTTCATTTTTGAGAGGTAAAGACCTTATGGTGACGTCATATCTAAGAATACCTTGTAGCATGATAATTACTAAAAACAGCCCATCTCATATTTAAAAATTTGATTTATTTAAATAAACATTTGAAACTGTGTTTGAAATATTTTTTATTGTAATAAACTTTTATACAAAAAAAGTTTCCAAATGTACTAAAATTTAAACATGTAAGCTTTTAAACGATAATCTTCTAAATCGGTTACCCAGCTGAAATATAGACATCTACGTTCTTACCGATAATTTTACTAAATCGGTTACCCAGCTGAAATATGGACATCTAAGTTCTTACCGATAATTTTACTAATTCGGTTACCCAGCTGAAATATGGACATCTAAGTTCTTACCGATAATTTTACTAATTCGGTTACCCAGCTGAAATATGGACATCTAAGTTCTTACCGATAATTTTACTAAATCGATTACCCAGCTGAAATATGGACATTTAAGTTCTTACCGATAATTTTACTAATTCGGTTACCCAGCTGAAATATGGACATCTAAGTTCTTACCGATAATTTTACTAATTCGGTTACCCAGCTGAAATATGGACATCTAAGTTCTTACCGATAATTTTACTAAATCGGTTACCCAGCTGAAATATGGACATCTAAGTTCTTACCGATAATTTTAATAATTCGGTTACCCAGCTGAAATATGGACATCTACGTTCTTACCGATAATTTTAATAATTCGGTTACCCAGCTGAAATATGACATCTAAGTTCTTACCGATAATTTTACTAATTCGGTTACCCAGCTGAAATATGGACATCTAAGTTCTTACCGATAATTTTACTAATTCGGTTACCCAGCTGAAATATGGACATCTAAGTTCTTACAGATAATTTTACTAATTCGGTTACCCAGCTGAAATATGGACATCTAAGTTCTTACTGATAATTTTACTAATTCGGTTACCCAGCTGAAATAAGGACATCTAAATTCTTACCGATAATTTTACTAATTCGGTTACCTAGCTGAAATATGGACATCTAAGTTCTTACCGATAATTTGACTAATTCGGTTACCCAGCTGAAATATGGACATCTACGTTCTTACCGATAATTTTACTAATTCGGTTACCCAGCTGAAATATGGACATCTACGTTCTTACCGATAATTTTACTAATTCGGTTACCCAGCTGAAATATGACATCTAAGTTCTTACCGATAATTTTACTAATTCGGTTACCCAGAAAAAAATTTGGACGTTTAAGTTCCTAACAATAATTTTACTAAATCAGTTACCCATATAAAATTTGGACATGTGATTCCTTATTGATAATTTTATTAGATCGGCTACCCAGATAAAATTTGGAAATGGAACTTCTTACCGATAGTTTTACTAAATTAGTTACCCAGATAAAATTTAGACATGTAAATTCTTACCGATAATTTTTTTATTTTATTTAAATCGGTTACCCAGATAAAATTTGGAAACGTAAGTTCTTACCGATAATTTTACTAAATCGGTTACTCAGATAAAGTTTAGACATGTAAATTCTTACCGATAATTTTACTAGATAGGTTACCCAGAAAAAATTTGAATATATAAGTTCATACCGATAATTTTACTAAATCTGTTACCTAGAATGATATTCAGAATTGATGATGTCATTAAAAAGCAACTTTAAAAAGTCTCAAATTATTGAGCCGTTTTATAACTAACATGGAATTTTCAACTAACTTGCAAATAATTATAAAAAATGGAGACGATAGTTTGTCTTTGGAAGTTCGACAAAATTATGTGTATAAAATAGTGTGGACCCACGCCAACTCGCTTCTCTAAATCAGTATTTTCCAAATTCTGAATCCAATAAGTTGTTAGATTTGACCATTGTTACAAAAGCTTAACCCAGAAGCAACTATTCATCTCCCAGGTGAAACAGAAAATGTTTTTCAACTTAATCAAAATTCTTCCGGGATATTTTAGATTAATAAAAGACTAAATTCTAAATCGATTTCGAAGAATTAAATCGACTAATCGAAGAATTAAATGCTACTTGTCGAGGCGTCGATTTACGTTTAGGAAAAATAGCTCGACATTTGTTAAACAGTAATTAAGAAGTTGTTTTTCTCAATACTTTAATACTTTTCTACCCCCGTTAACAAATAAAATCACAAACTTAAAGTCAAAGCTTTTTAGTGTATCCAATAAATAATTAAACTCAGCCAAGTGTCATTGAAGAATAGAAACTCAAGCTCTATGTGGTGGACACATTGACGAAACCTGTTCAGGTCGTTTTAACTAGTGGACGATTTTTATTTAAATAATTAACCAATTTGAATCAATTTTACCAACTTTTGAAGTACTTGAATAATCGCGGTGGAAAGCTTCCGAACTTGGAACACTATAAAATCAAGTTAAAAGTAACACATTTAGAAGTAACTGGTCGTAACTGTTTCCTATTATACCTTTTAACATATTTAAAAAAAAATAAATGTAAGGGTTTAATTTTAAATTAGTTATAAACATTGTAATCTGGTTATATTAATTTTACGCCACAAAATACTCCCAACTTTGGGTGCATAAAACAAAAAAAAAAAAAAAAAAAAAAAAAAAAAAAAATAGAATAATGATACCATAAAACTAATTTCAGTATACAGATTTTAAAAGAACATTAAAAATACATTGTTACATGTAAAAAAAAGTGTTTTTTTTACCAAATAAATACATTTCTTATTACATCGTATTTGGCACCCATTTGATCTAATACGTCAACTACAATTTTTGTCTTATTATACAAAGTAATTATTTTGGGTTTCTGTAAATCCCCCGAATCTTGTGTTCGAGGTCTCCTTAGGTTTAGTGCTGTAAGATACGAGGGTTTTCTTTTCATCTGACAAGCAATCACCCATAAGTTCATCCAAAATACCTGCACATGATAACCTGGCAGGCTTTGGGTCACTTATAACACAAAAGGTCGCACGGGCTACAAACATAGCCGAGACAACTTTAGTCGTGAAGAATTACAAAATGCACACACATTGAGTGACATTCATGGAATCAGTGAATAGGGTAGATGACAAACAACAGCTAATGACGAAGGCTTCCCTCCACTAGTTTTAGGAGATGCGCTGCAGCCTAAACAGAAACTCTGGGCTAAACCTGTAGCCAGCGCGCCTACCCGAGGGTTAGGAGATGTAAACACAACTTCACTATAACTAAATATTCCTAAAGAACTCTGTGATTTCATTTCATACTAAATTTCAAATATGTTTTTTTTTTGTTATACTTATTTACATAAAAATATCTCCTAAAAATATATTTTAAATGTCAAATGCTAAAAATAGTAATTAAATTTGAAACATAATCTTAATTTATGAGCATATTTGAAACAGTGTAAACTCAACGTTCGCTAGTAAGACTAGATAAAAAACTACATTTGTCTACAGACACATTGAAATACAGCAGGTTAGGATATAATATAGATTTTTACTGTTTAGTATAGGTTAGATAAGAATGAATAATAAACTCAAGTTTATTAGCGACACATAAGTTCAATATATATTTGTTATCGCATGACTGAGGGAAATAAAAGACAGTCGTTCATTTCCGCAATCAGTTAGATCAAAAATTTATTATTTCTTTTATACCGAAACTCAACCCAACCGGATATGTTGTAGGTATATTTTAATATAGAATTTTAGTAGTCTATAGTGCAGAAATATGACGGACGAGTTAGATATATTACTTGAGATAGATGTGTCATAAGTGAGGCTATGTTTTCAGGGCGATAAATAATGTACATTTTAATCAAAGTTTATGGTTTGTGACAGTAATATATTTCCTAATTATTATGTATTTTTAAGAATCAATGGTTAAAAATAAAAATATGATTTAATGTAATCTTTGTTTAGTATTACACTAGAATTGTATTTATACAAAAATAAAATCTAATAATTTTTTATTTAAAGTGGTCTCTTGTTAAACAACAATTGTTATTAATAATTTGGAGAAACTGTGGTGTAATTTTTTATTACAAATAAATGAAACGTCTCAATCCACAAAACTCTTATTTAAATTCTAAAGTACATTTCGATAGCAAAGCAATCATCTTCAGATAAATTCTTTAGCTAAAATATCGCAATTTTTTTACATTCATTCACCGACATTAAATGTGTTTTCTACAGTTCTAATTCAACCTCCCTTTTTTTTTACTATAAAGATATTTTATTTTCAAAACTAACCATTTATTTTTTATAAATTGTTTGACTCTCTCTGTTTTATTCCTCTGAAGATGATTGCTTTGCAATCGAAATGTATATTAGGACATAAATAAAAGTCTATTGCAGTTTAAGAGGTTTTATTTATTTGTAATAAACAATTGTTATTGTTTTAAACAACCATAAACTGTTTCGACCTTTGGGGATGTTTTAAGAATTTAATGCAAGCCTTTTCTTGTTAGCAGTTGCAGCCTATCTGGAAGGGGAAGACAAGAAGCTCTGCGAAGAGCTGCGGAGAGAGATGAGGTTAAACAGACTGAGAAGGCCGAATCGTGAGTAGAAAAGTGTTTCCTTTGAGACTAAAGCGACTGTCAACTAGATTCATGTAAAATAAGAACAAAATTCGTCTTGTTCACCCCCATTATTGTTTCGTTCTTACTATGCCACTCAATAATACATTGTAAACAACAACAAAGGGTTTTTAAATATCGTAAACTATGTAATGTTTCAATACGAACATAAATTGATTTTATACCAAGTATAAGCTGAATGTATAAACCATAAAGGAAAGGCGAGGGGCCCTCCCGGAATTTATAACATCGATCATTTTTTAATTCATCCTATTAGCTTACACTTCCTTATATATATATATATATATATATATATATATATATATATATATATATATATATATATATGCTGATAAGTATTCCTTCACGGATGGAAAAATATGATGAATAGTTACTATCTGGAGTACATCCGTTCATTCTGCAGTCCATAAATTCGCAGTTCCTACGTTTCGCTAGAATCTCATCCAGCATTGATGAGGTGAACCCAACAACAGTAGAAGAGCGAGTGATGAGCGCAGATAACTCGGCTCATATATATAGAGGAATGAAGCCACGCCCATTGACGTCAATACACACACTGACGTCAATCCACACACACCTGATCCAAACAATTACTCACATTCCTTTGCCTTCGTTCACCTTTCTGCCGATAAAATCTATCGATGACACATGTCCATATTGCGGGCAAATTCAAAGTATCATCGCGTTTGTTAAGACTCCCTCGCTTCTCTATTTCGATAGCCTCACGAATAATTCTAGTCCTGTAGTTTTCCACTTGAGCAATCTGTCGGCAAGATTGGAAATCAATGGTATGCCCTGTATCGCAGTGGTGCCTGTACAGAGCCGACGTTTCTGCTTGTTTTTAAGGCCCAGTTTGTGCTCCTCAAGCCTAGCTGAGATACGTCTGTTCGTTTGGCCAATGTACGATTTCTTAGAAACTGCACAGGAAACGCTGTAAACACCATGGTTTTCCAAGAAGATCTTATCTTTGGCGTTACCAACAACCTTGTCGATGGTGATGTAAGGTTTGTAAACGGAACGTAAACCATGCTTCCTAAAGAGCCTGCCAATCATATCAGTGGTTCCTTTAATAAAGGGCATGTGTGTATTGACGTCAATGGGCGTGGCTTTATCCCTCTATATATAGGAGCCGAGTTATCTGCACTCTTCACTCGCTCTTCTACTGTTGTTGGGTTCGCCTCGTCAATGCTGGATGAGATTCTAGCGAAACGTAGGAACTGCGAATTTATGGACTGCAGAATGAACGGATGTACTCCAGATAGTAACTATTCATCATATATATATATATATATATATATATATATATATATATATATATATATATATATATATATATATATATATATATATACTGTATATATATATATATATATATATATATACTGTGTATATATATATATATATATATATATATATATATATATATAATGATTACTTGTATAATAATCAAAAACAACTGAGGTTATTCAAATAAAAGAATTATTTTTCTAATTCATATTCAATTTATCCTTGTATTTGAATAACCTCAGTTGTTTTCGATATATATTTTTATTGTTAAAATTTTCAATGGTTAATAAAACATTTTTTATTCATCTACTCAAGTTCAAATACATTTTTTTAAACTTGGAGTTAATGGCACTTGAAGTTTATACAGTTTTTCCAAATATTAGTTCATTAATTAAATTTAATGAATTAATTTCGTTTGATATGGGAGAAAAACTTTCACAAAAGTAACAAGATAGGCAATATAGTTACTTAGTCCCACTTGGCTTAAAATACTTAATAATACAGTAAACTCCCGATTATCCGTGGAATAGGGTGGGCCGGCAACGCCGGATAACGAATTCCCCGGATAATCCGCTATGAACAAAGAATACGCAAAACGATCGATAATCGATTATTATACCATAAGTTACACAAATAATGACCCCGGTTAATGCAATTCACAAATAATCTTCAGAGGACAAAATAAATACAGAAAATAATTTAAAATGTCGATGTATTTGACGGATTATAACATGTACATTTATATGTCTAACCATTTACAATACGTGCAAAAGTATATGTCAAAAGTAAGTATGTATGTACATTTGTAATTTCCTTTACACATAATACTTTCACTTTTTAACAAAAAAATCTGTCACTTTCGTCTGTTTTTTTGTGAGCATTGATTTAG
>JBAIZL010000001.1:224510507-224518007 GCA_036971475.1 Prosapia bicincta | reverse complement strand
CTAAATAGCTACCAAGATTAAATAGTACAAAATTATATTTTTCTTTTCTATCAATTTGTAATATTAGTGATACGAGATAAGCACTCTATTTGTATTGAGATAGGCATTATTTAGAAAAGAAGAATGGAGTCAGAGAGAAGCATAGAAGGTGCAAATGCTTACAAGAAAAGGGAAAAATAGTACAAGATGTAATAGTAGAGAGAAGGCAGTGTAAGAAACTCGTGGGAGTTGAATGATTAATTTATCTAAATCTAAACACAATAACGTATAACAAAGTTGAATTTGTTATAGATTACATTAATAATATTAGACTAACAAAAGCCATACTAGTTAAAAACATAAGTTGGTTGTCGTAATCATCTTGATTTCACTGATTACATCATAAGTAATTATTTAAAGAACTAAGTGGAAAATGTAGCAACATACTGTGCTGACGCGTTTCCCTAGTGAAACGACAGTTTCGAAATGTAACAAGTATGAGGTTAGCTCATGGTTCCGAAACGCGTCAATAGTAAGTTGCTACAGTTTTCAATTAGTTGTTTAAACAACCTATTACTGTTGCAAAACTGTAATTATTCATCTTTAAGTACAAATAAATTCATCTCTAATTACTTGAAATAAATGTTTTCTGTAATATGCTAGTTTTTTATGTAAAAATATTAAAGATTTTTATAATTTTAGACTTTGAAAGCTGTTTTTCAAAATGAAGTTTAAATTCTAACGAATGTGATAACAGATAATAATGCCCAACAAAATCGATAATCGTTAAAAATAAAAACAAATTTTCGAGTGTTACGAAAAGTCCTGGAATTTATTTTTAGCAATTTAATTACGCAGGGAAGTGGTAAAAGAAAAAACACTATTAAAAGAATAGTACTTAAAGCTGTGTCGGGGCCCCGTAACAGCCAAACCTCCCAACCCTCGTGACAGCCAACCCTCCTAGCAATCGTGACAGCCAACCTTCCCAGCCCTCGTGACAGCCAACCCTCCTAGCCCTCGTGACAGCCAACCCTCACAGCCACCGTGACAGCTAACCCTCCCAGCCCTCGTGACAGCCAACCCTCCTAGCCCTCGTGACAGCCAACCTTCCCAGCCCTCGTGACAGTCAACCCTCCTAGCCCTCGTGACAGCCAACCCTCCCAGCCACCGTAACAGCCAACCCTCCCAGCCTTCGTGACAGCCAACCCTCCTAGCTCTCATGACAGCCAACCTTCCCAGCCTCGTGACGCCAACCCTCCTAGCCCTCGTGACAGCCAACCCTCCCAGCCACCGTGACAGCCTGCCCTCCCAGCCCTCGTGACAGCAAACCCTCCCAGCCCCCGTGACAGCCAACCCACCCAGCCCTCGTGACAGCCAACCCTCCCAGCCCTCGTGACGCCAACCCTCCTAGCCCTCGTGACAGCCAACCTTCCCAGCCCTCGTGACGCCAACCCTCCTAGCCCTCGTGACAGCCAACCCTCCCAGCTACCGTGACAGCCAGCCCTCCCAGCCCTCGTGACAGCAAACCCTCCCAGCCCCCGTGACACCCCCCAACCCTCCTGACAGCCAGCCCTCCCAGCCCTCGTGACAGCCAACCCTCCCAGCCTCCGTGACAGCCAACCCTCCCAGCCTCCGTTACAGCCAACCCTCCCAGCCCTCGTAACAGTCAACCCTCCCAGCCCTCGTGACAGCCAACTCTCTCAGCTACCGTGACAGCTAACCCACCCAGCCCTCGTGACAGCCAGCCCTCCCAGCCCTCGTGACGCCAACCCTTCTAGCCCTCGTGACAGCCAACCCTCTCAGCTACCGTGACAGCCAACCCTCCCAGCCCTCGTAACAGTCAACCCTCCCAGCCCTCGTGACAGCCAACCCTCCCAGCCCCGTGACAGCCAACCCTCCCAGCTCCGTTACAGCCAACCCTCCCAGCCCCGTGACAGCCAACCCTCCCAGCTCCGTGACAGCCAACCCTCCCAGCTCCGTTACAGCCAACCCTCCCAGCCCTCGTGACGCCAACCCTCCTAGCCCTCGTGACAGCCAACCTTCTCAGCCCTCGTGACGCCAACCCTCCTAGCTCTCATGACAGCCAACCTTCCCAGCCTCGTGACGCCAACCCTCCTAGCCCTCGTGACAGCCAACCCTCCCAGCCACCGTGACAGCCAGCCCTCCCAGCCCTCGTGACAGCAAACCCTCCCAGCCCCCGTGACAGCCAACCCACCCAGCCCTCGTGACAGCCAACCCTCCCAGCCCTCGTGACGCCAACCCTCCTAGCCCTCGTGACAGCCAACCTTCCCAGACCTCGTGACGCCAACCTTCCTAGCCCTCGTGACAGCCAACCCTCCCAGCCAACGTGACAGCCAGCCCTCCCAGCCCTCGTGACAGCAAACCCTCCCAGCCCCCGTGACACCCCCCAACCCTCCTGACAGCCAGCCCTCCCAGCCCTCGTGACAGCCAACCCTCCCAGCCTCCGTGACAGCCAACCCTCCCAGCCTCCGTTACAGCCAACCCTCCCAGCCCTCGTAACAGTCAACCCTCCCAGCCCTCGTGACAGCCAACTCTCTCAGCTACCGTGACAGCTAACCCACCCAGGCCTCGTGACAGCCAGCCCTCCCAGCCCTCGTGACGCCAACCCTTCTAGCCCTCGTGACAGCCAACCCTCTCAGCTACCGTGACAGCCAACCCTCCCAGCCCTCGTAACAGTCAACCCTCCCAGCCCTCGTGACAGCCAAACCTCCCAGCCCCGTGACAGCCAACCCTCCCAGCTCCGTTACAGCCAACCCTCCCAGCCCCGTGACAGCCAACCCTCCCAGCTCCGTGACAGCCAACCCTCCCAGCTCCGTTACAGCCAACCCTCCCAGCCCTCGTGACGCCAACCCTCCTAGCCCTCGTGACAGCCAACCTTCTCAGCCCTCGTGACGCCAACCCTCCTAGCCCTCGTGACAGCCAACCCTCCCAGCCACCGTGACAGCCAGCCCTCCCAGCCCTCGTGACAGCAAGCCCTCCCAGCCCCCGTGACACCCCCCAACCCTCCTGACAGCCAGCCCTCCCAGCCCTCCCAGCCCTCGTGACAGCCAACCCTCCTAGCCCTCGTGACAGCCAACCCTCCCAGCCTCCGTGACAGCCAACCCTCCCAGCCCCGTGACAGCCAACCCTCCCAGCCTCCGTGACAGCCAACCCTCCCAGCCCCGTGACAGCCAACCCTCCCAGCCTCCGTGACAGCCAACCCTCCCAGCCCCGTGACAGCCAACCCTCCCAGCCCCGTGACAGCCAACCCTCCCAGCCTCCGTGACAGCCAACCCTCCCAGCCTCCGTTACAGCCAACCCTCCCAGCCCTCGTAACAGTCAACCCTCCCAGCCCTCGTGACAGCCAACTCTCTCAGCTACCGTGACAGCTAACCCACCCAGGCCTCGTGACAGCCAGCCCTCCCAGCCCTCGTGACGCCAACCCTTCTAGCCCTCGTGACAGCCAACCCTCTCAGCTACCGTGACAGCCAACCCTCCCAGCCCTCGTAACAGTCAACCCTCCCAGCCCTCGTGACAGCCAAACCTCCCAGCCCCGTGACAGCCAACCCTCCCAGCTCCGTTACAGCCAACCCTCCCAGCCCCGTGACAGCCAACCCTCCCAGCCCCGTGACAGCCAACCCTCCCAGCCCCGTGACAGCCAACCCTCCCAGCCCCGTGACAGCCAACCCTCCCAGCCTCCGTGACAGCCAACCCTCCCAGCCCCGTGACAGCCAACCCTCCCAGCCCCGTGACAGCCAACCCTCCCAGCCCCGTGACAGCCAACCCTCCCAGCCCCGTGACAGCCAACCCTCCCAGCCCCGTGACAGCCAACCCTCCCAGCCCCGTGACAGCCAACCCTCCCAGCCCCGTGACAGCCAACCCTCCCAGCCCCGTGACAGCCAACCCTCCCAGCCCCGTGACAGCCAACCCTCCCAGCCCCGTGACAGCCAACCCTCCCAGCCCCGTGACAGCCAACCCTCCCAGCCTCCGTGACAGCCAATCTTTAAAGAGCTGTCTACGTCTCAGTATCCCTACCACGTATGAAGGAAACGTATACTTATCCAGGCACCAAGCCGGTAAGCTTTATCCATGTAGAATCAGGAGATAGTGAAAACAGTATCCCTACCACGTATGAAGGAAACGTATACTTATCCAGGCACCAAGCTGGTAAGCTTTATCCATGGAGAATCAGGAGATAGTGAAAACAGTATCCCTACCACGTATGAAGGAAACGTATACTTATCCAGGCACCAAGCTGGTAAGCTTTATCCATGGAGAATCAGGAGATAGTGAAATGAAACAGTACTTTAAGTGTCGCGCTAAGAAACGGGATGGAAACACCTGGCAAGGAAGAAACCCTCCCAAGAAAAACTCGGCGACAGATCATGCAGGAACACTGGGGACTAGGATATAGTTATGCTGCCTACTCGGAACCGAAATGACACAAAAGGCAAAATTGATACGTTGAGGCAGAGCAAAGACCCAAGGAATATGCCACTTCGGCACCTGGAATATAACTGCGAGGCAGACTAATATGTATTTACAATTTATTTATATTTCATTGTTAGAGCTAGTCGATCAGGAGAGAAAATCAAAAGGTCGGATGATATTTGTATCTCCTGCACTCTAGTGTAGCATGGAAGAACTATATGAAGAATTTGTTAATCGAAGTATTTTTGTTAAAATTAAATATTTTCAGAACACTTTCATTACCATACCATTTTATCTGGATTATAACCGCATAAAAACATCAAACAATAAAAACGTTTCTGGGTACTTTGGTTACAAGTTTCACAGTTAAACAGGTAATATAGAAATTAATCTTTTAAAAGTCATTTCCTTCTAAGGTTGATAAAGAAAAACTTTATGTTAGTTACTTTTTATTTTATAAATACCTATTAAGTGGTAAAATATAATGCGAATTTCCTTGAAATTTTGCATTTTCCTCTTTATACAATATATAAACTGTTGGACTATGCTTTTTGTTTGTTAGTATTTATTTGCTTTCTTTTTTTCCTTTCTAATTTAAGAATCTGATAGTGGTCTATACCTTCGCATTCTACCCACCTCTTGTCATGCTTTACTATGTCAAAGAATCTTTTTCTTATAATTTCCTAAAGTGCATCTTTAAGTAATTTTTAGCTCTGGGAAAATTAGGTCAGTGCTAAAAGTGATGGTTTTCGAACATGTACATCCACAGGATCTCAAAATTTAAAATTAAAATTAATTAAATAAATATATGAAAAATCTGTATTAACATCAATTGTCATCCACGATAGTTTAAAAAAATTAACTTGATTGGATGAATGAAAACGTATTTTCTTCTCGATTGAAAAATTGTACAAGATATATATCCGGAGAGTGTGAGCTAATATGAGGTATTATACAAGATATATATCAGGAGAGTGTGAGCTAATATGAGGTATTATACAAGATATATATCAGGAGAGTGTGAGCTAATATGAGGTATTATACAAGATATATATCAGGAGAGTGTGAGCTAATATGAGGTATTATACAAGATATATAACAGGAGAGTGTGAGCTAATATGAGGTATTATACAAGATATATATCAGGAGAGTGTGAGCTAATATGAGGTATTATACAAGATATATATCAGGAGAGTGTGAGCTAATATGAGGTATTATACAAGATATATAACAGGAGAGTGTGAGCTAATATGAGGTATTATACAAGATATATAACAGGAGAGTGTGAGCTAATATGAGGTGTTATACAAGATATATATCAGGAGAGTGTGAGCTAATATGAGGTATTATACAAGATATATATCAGGAGACTGTGAGCTAATATGAGGTATTATACAAGATATATAACAGGAGAGTGTGAGTTAATAGAAGGAATTTAATAATAAAAAAACATTATTGATTATAAACACGTTCTGAACAAGAATAAAGTGATTTTCAATATCGGAATCCACGAATATTGGTTAGGTAATATGTTAATAATATCCACAGAAATATAACCCTTTAAACACGCTAATTTATAAAGTAATTCTTCACAGCTACCCTCACAATGTGACACCCCATTCCTGTACATCTCTATTAAAATATAGGTGTAATGTATCAAGTTATGATAGCATTGGTTATAAGAAAACGTAAAGTTTTCTAATTTACTGTAAGCGTTTGGTTAAGTGCAGCATCAAAGTCTCTATACGTCACACTGTCTTGTGGAAAGATGTATAAGAAAGTGTGTATAGTGAAAGGGGTTGGGCTGGCAGGTGTGTACACCAGAGGATATCAGAAGAGTCAGCATCAGGTGGTTACTTGGGTTCTCCAAGGTGGTAGTGTAACAGTTGAGCCTTTTTTCCTGGGGTAAGTATTTATCAGGGCTTTATTAAAAATGTGTGTTAATTAGTAATTAACAAATTAATTAACCTTACTTACCAGAGGCTCCTAGTTCTCCGTTTCAGCCAGGCATAATAATGTCTTTCTGTAAACGATCTTCTGATATCATCGGAAGGTAGAACTAGGTTACTTGAAATGAAAATTGAAAGTTTGTAACGTTCTAGGTTACTTGTAAAATAAGAATTTAAATTTTTAAAATACAAAGTCATACAATTTATTAATCAGTGACAAATTACAAAAGAGCAAATGACACCAATGTGTCGAGTAATTTACTTTTAATTACTGCTAATTATTCCATACTTTTTAATTACTTATTAACCTTTAAAATTTATATATATCGAGAAGGTAGTAACTTGAGATTTCCAATTAAATTTTTAGAAATGAATATTCAAAGGACAATTTCTACCGTTCATGTGTTAACCGTTTATCAATTAAAAATTCTTCAACTTAGTTAACATTAAAATACATTTTCTTTATTATTATCTAAAACGTACCTGGTTGTGCACTTATAAAACACTTTAAAACATATTAAACATTGCCCATGGCTTTTGGAATCACTAAACACTTAACACATCGCTCTTGCAAATCCGCGCACTTAAACAAAATTTATATAAACTCTTATTTATTTGAAACATATGAATAATCGCTTCCGACTTCTTCTTTAGTTACGTTAATAAAATTTGGTACCGGCCTTGACATCTTAAATTTTGAATACTGGAAGCTTACGAATTTCTAAATTATGTCCGAAAATGCCATTACGTCTGTTCTGTTCAAGAACCTCTGGATGAGTGGGCCTTCTGAAGGGGCACGCCAACGGAAATTCCCACCCTCGGTTATTATTTTGAATATTTTGATTGGTCCGTCAGATCAGGCGATATCAGACCATGCTTACGTCACATCGGGTGATGTCAGTTTTTTTTTTTTAACTTAAGCTACCAACTCGTACGATATTTTACATTTTTACCTACTAGGGGCGCTACTATCTATGCTAGCTCCACAAAGTGCACCAAGAAAACAAAAATTTTCTTTTATATTGGAACGATATAATTATTAAATAAAAATCAAATATATAAATGAATTTATATGTAAAACGTATTTTTAAGAGTGTTACAGTAGGTATCCACTAAGCTAGTCCTGTGGCGGGGATGGGAA
>JBAIZL010000001.1:224498007-224500507 GCA_036971475.1 Prosapia bicincta | reverse complement strand
AGGATTGTTTCACCATCTTCAGTTCCTAGTGGCCCATCGAAGGAGAAATTCTTCCCAACTCTGTCATTTATCATTTGCATTATGCGATCATAAATGTCCTTATTTTAACGCAATAATTTGGGAATGCTGTATTAGACAAACGACTGGAGATTACCAGTGTAACTCTGTTCATGGCTCGAATCCACATCAAATGAAACTGTTACAACTCGGGCGGGAGATGACATTAGTAGATACGCTTTTCTGACCTTAACTAACAAATGGTAGGGGGGAATTTTCCGGAAGTAAGGGGAGTAAAATTATCCCGGAAAATTTTCGTGAAAATCTGGAATAGATTTTGAAAAATCGGTATAAACCGGGTAAACCGGGATAGATTTTGGATGAATAAATTGAGGCGTGATGATGTTTGAAAAAATCGGGATAAACCGGGATAGATTCTGGATGAATAATCTGAAGCGTGTGTTAGGTGAGAGGATGTTAGTTTGTTTTACTGGTTCTAGTGTGTTCGAAGTAATATTTTGTAATCGATGTTGAAGATCGAGTATTGCAAAACCCAGATACCATTTACTTACGATTTAGCGAACGACGCAGCTCGATAACGACATGATCACATGAACATACCTCGATTAAGGTGAATATTTAATTCAGATTGTATATTAACCTGAATGGAAGCAAGTGGATACGTTTGTTTCTGTTAATAAACAATGTAATTGGGAACAGGTAGTGTTTCACTTGAGTGATAGTCATTAGTGTGGCGAGTGATCTCGCTTGCGGCAGATGGTGCTGCTGCTGGTAGACCTCTGACCATTAAAAACGCTCTCTTCTTGTAGTCGAGTATGTTAATGATACCAAAACATAATATTTTTCGGAAAATACTATTTACGTTAATGTTGACGATGATTTAATTGGCAGTACAGGTTTAAATATAGCGTAATTTATTCTTTAAAATTAAATTACTTTCCTAAGTTTCTTACTATACTAAAGGGGTAAATGAAGTAGGAATGTTGTAAACAAGTAGAGTGGGGGAGAGGGAGTGAATGTGGCTAAAGAGTCGCTCACTCTAGCGTCATTTTGCACAAACATCTGGAATCTTTTTTTTTTTTAATCCTTATGTTACAATAAACGTGAAATTATTTCATTCGAGTCGCTCTGGTTTTACTCTTTCATCTCTCATTTTCTGCTTCCTGCATATTTAATTTTATCTACCTTAGCTTGGTGCATTTTAAAAGCTTTTTCACCTCTTGCAGGCTTTAATTTTTTCATTTATTCTACTTCTTACTTTTCGCTTTGACTGTACAACCTTACATAATTTGCATTGAAAGTCATTCGTTCTACAATTTCTTTAATTTCCCATCTCTCTTATCTCTATTTATATATTTAAAAAATCTTTATCACTACTATTTTCAACGAAGGGCAGAAAATAATTATAATATATAGGTAGGATTAAGAAACGGGCATAAATCCCTAGTAGATATAGGTCGTGGCATCACATGCATTAAGTCGCGTACCTAACCTGGACATACTCTTTATCTCATAGAGGTGTTTAACCTTTACACCTCTTTCAAAAAAGAATTATAAAGAAGGGTGTATAACGAAGGCAAGTAAAGGAGTGAATGATCCCCTCGTAATTATAAAAAAATATAGGGTGAAGCTTCAACAATGAAATTCAAAACGGCCAAGTTGTTTAAAAAAATACTTCGGCAAAATAATGATTGCCCAACATTGTTGTGGGTGGGTGTATTTCGTTACTGCATAGTGCAACTCTGGTATTATATTTTTATTTACATTTAATTTTTACGAGGAGTTGGTTTCAAAATTGTTTTAGGTATCTCCTCAATACCTATTTTTACCTACATATTTTAGTTTAATAAAAATACGGTAAAATATCTCAGCTTGATGATTCGTTAAAATCTCTTCTAAATTTTAAAATCTTTATAAATGAATGTAGCATTAATAACGTGTTGGGTTATTGCACGAGCAGCGAACTATGAAGACATTAACGCTGGAAAGTAAGTAAGTAGTCGGCCGTCGTCACTTAACATTATTAAACTCAAACCATACTGTCACATCGTGACGTAATCGTGGGTAGCCACCCACATATTTTACAAACATAATGGTTTGAAGATAGAGCTAAAGAAGGCGAAAGATTAATGTCAATATCTCAGGTTGTTGGATATGTGTGTTATTAGAAAGTACGTGGCAAATAAAGCATACAATTGCTTCATCTGTGTCTCCTTTGAAGCGCTCGAATGGTGTCGATGAATAACGTGAAACTAGTTAAGTTAGCTTAGTTACAGGTTTTTCTGAAAATAACGAATCTTTTTACCGAAAAAGAAGTTTATTTGATTTTGTCTACAATTTTTATATTACTATAATACTAATGGTTTGATATCGATTAATCTTTTACCAAATGATCTAGGATTATCTTCCGTGGACGAATTCCAGTTTATTGTAATTTTTCGAGTGAACGCTTAGTCATAGGAACAATCCTAAATGTTACTTG
>JBAIZL010000001.1:224490507-224493007 GCA_036971475.1 Prosapia bicincta | reverse complement strand
GG
The DNA here is from genome assembly GCA_036971475.1 of Prosapia bicincta. Taxonomy (NCBI): domain Eukaryota; kingdom Metazoa; phylum Arthropoda; class Insecta; order Hemiptera; family Cercopidae; genus Prosapia; species Prosapia bicincta. The sequence goes on along the minus strand of JBAIZL010000001.1, from coordinate 224,493,005 downwards.
TTATGATGATGATGATGGTTATGATGATGATGATGATGGTGGTTATGATGATGATGATGATGATGGTGGTTATGATGATGATGATGGTGGTGGTGGTTATGATGATGATATTATTGATGATGATGATGGTGGTTATGATGATGATGATGATGATGATGGTGGTGGTTATGATGATGATGATGATGATGATGGTGGTTGTTATGATGATGATGATGGTGGTGGTGGTGGTTATGATGATGATATTATTGATGATGATGGTGGTTATGATGATGATGATGATGATGATGGTGGTGGTGGTTATGATGATGATGGTGGTTATGATAATGACGATGATGGTGGTTATGATGATGATGATGATGATGGTGGTGGTTATGATGATGATGATGATGATGGTGGTGGTGGTGGTGGTTATGATGATGATGAAGATGTTGACGGTGATAATAATAATGACGATGATGATATAATATGACGATAAACATGATGAATATAGTAATAAACCATTATTGTTATAGAATGAAAAGATAAAAGAGGAGTAACAACAATGGAGAATGAACGCAAACTCCTTTCGATGACCTAATTACAATCCATTTATATATTGTTTCTTATCCCTTTGTTTGCCAGAATCTTACAGTATTTTAAATAAAACCCACTCACTAAAGAATGCCCACTTTACACACAACTGTTAAGGTAAATAACCGTAAGCATATAAAGTTATTACAACTTTCATCCACGTGTAAGAATGACGTCATTGAACGGTCGTTGCTCATGACTTCACATGTTCCCGCCATTGATCCAGGCGTGATGTCATGTGACGTCACCTAACAATAGCCCCGCACTTTGCGTGATTCCGTGTTAACGCTCCGCTGTAGATTGCAGGTTTCGCTTTCCTATTGTAGATATGTTAAGCCAGAGTGACGTCTCTTATCTGTGCTTAATTTTAACCGGGCACAACAACAGTGGAAAGTTATTTCTGCAATAGAACTTAAACGAACTGAACTAATTGCAATGAACTGAATGAAACCGCGAGTGTTTTATAAAAACCTATTTTGATTTATTACTGTTTTCAACCAAACACCATTCCTAACCTCGTACAATTCTGTCTTGTGGCGTTAAATGTAAAGTTTTATTTGTAGTAGTTTAATTATGTTTTCAAGACGATATTTGTCGGGAAATTTTAATAAAAATGTTTACAGCCCAACGTTTTCTAAAATTAGCGGCTATAAAACAGTTGAACATAATTTAAAAATTACTGGTTCCTAAAAATGCACAGCTTTTTAAAATTACACATACCTATTTATCATTTTTGAGTTTACATTATAGGAAAATTGCAATTTAAATACCTTGTACAGACTTTAAGTTGGTTCCAACTATTAGGCCTACAACTCAGGTCATAAAAATTAAAACTTAAATTAATTTCAAATACAACTCAAAATTTCCCGAAAATATGATTTCGCAAATGTTTTAAATGTTTCTTTAAGGAATCCGGATCCCAAAGAAAGGATCCTTCTTTTATAGAAGAGGAAAATGTAGCATGGTATGTAAGGCTGTCAGGAACAGCAGAACATCATCCAAATGGATACCATGGACATCCAATCGGGAAGGGTGACACTGGATTAATTGGAATGATGGATAAGAAGAAGAACTGGAAATGAAGTCTTAGAGGACAGACATCTATCTCTTTACGTCATGACGAGTAAAAGGTAACTAAAATTGTTCCTTCGCTTTGGTTGTAGCGCAAAGTTTCTAAACCTCAGATTGACACTTATTAAACTCTTAAAATATTAATGCAGCAGCCACTAAATTAAAATATAATCTTGGAAATCAAGAGTACAACAAAAATACCTAGTAAGCCTAGATCTTTTAAAATCAAATAAAAACAACCCCCAACACATAACAGAAAATGGTCACGTTAATGTGTCCACAGCTGGTGAACACGAAAAAATGTCACGTGCAAGCACGACGGCAAGTTAACGATCGATGGAATCGTATTCGCTGTAAATGTAGGAGACTTTGACGGCGGGGACGGGTTAAATGGGGCAATCATAAAGCATAATGCAAACGTTCAAAAATACTTTACTATTGCGTTTCTTATTACTTTCTTTTAAAGCTGTGATTTTGAAGAACATCAAACTTAGTTCGACGTATTTCAAAGTTTTAATTTGTATCATATTGTTACATTTACCTTCATTTCTACAAAAATAAATAATAAAGCTTTATCGTCCTAATTTTACTTGACGTGTTTCGGGAAGCTCCCATCTTCATGAGGTACCACTTAATAGTTCTGATACTAGCAAAGGCTCCTCCCTGTTTTATTAGTCGATTGCTTTGACTCTTGTAGGAGGGGTTTATTGCGGTTATCAACTTCCTACAATTTATTTTGTATTATTTCACATACTCTGCGATTTTATACAATACACCTAGAAGGTTCCATGACGGATTATGTTTCGCAACTGTTAGTTTAAAACTACAACTTCTTCGATTTTGAAATATTGTTCTAA